>OMLM01000198.1:97378-107842 GCA_900302695.1 Helostoma temminkii | reverse complement strand
AAAAAAAAAAAAAAAAAAAAAAAAGTTTTTTGTGGGAGGACAACGTAATTTTTCAAGGCAAGTGCCTTTTTTTTTTTTCTTATTTAACTAAATGTTTAATCAGTTGTGTGAAATCTGAGACTTTAAGCTAAATTTCAGACCAGTATAAGCACTGCGTTAAGAAGTTCAGAGTAACTGCAATGACTGTTCTGAATGTAAAATGATGATTCAAATCATGTGTATAGTAATGTGAAAAGGTATTTTCCCCTCCTGTTTTTATTTGTGCATATTTGTCATTTTTAAATGATTAAGATCATCAAACAAGCTTTAATATTACACAAAGATAAACCCGTAAATACAAAACAGTTTTAAAGACCATTCAAGTGTGACAAATATGCAAAAAAATACTATATTATTATATAAGGGGGGAAATATTTTTTATAGCACTGTAACAATAGTAAAAGTGTAAGAGAATCATCGCAGAACGCTTCGAACAGTAAAACTATTATAATCATTCTGTTTTAGTAATGTTCCACAAATCTACCCAGGATCCAGAAAGTTACATTTTAAGGACTATGCATTTTTATTTCACTTTAATGATTGTTCATCACTGTGTATTTTAATGCAGTTCCTCATGAGATGATGCATTGCAGCTGTGTGAAGGTATGTGTTCATTTAGTTCTTATATTCGTTAATTGTTTCGGCATGAAAGACTCGACTTGGGAGATGTGAAGTATTTGCTTGTCTAAACTCTATAATGGCTTAATAAGTTAAACAGGACAATTTTAAGCAATTGTGCTGGGAAAAAGTAATGTAGAAACTTCCCTTATAATACAGTGAATGAAAATCTATACAGCTGCATATTTTAGCACATTAGGAAATGTGTCCTAGCAAACATGTTAATTTAGACCCAGCATAAACTACTAACTGACATTTGTTTTTCGAAATATGGGAACGTCAGTGAAATGCTGGTCAATATAGTCTCACAGTTAAGGAGTGGAATAATCTACAATGTTAAAATTGGTATAAACGTAAGTCATAAATATTTTTTAAAAGATTAAAACCATAACAGTAGTACAGCTCATAAATAAATACAGGTCTGCTTCGAGTGTGTCACATGTAGCAGCAGATTGTTAAGCATTTCATACAGTATTAATAGTAGTATGGTTACCAAACATAAAATTACAGCTAATGTATCTAAGAAAAAGTATGTCATTTAAAAAAAAATCTGTATTCCAAGATGCACTGGGCCAAATTTATTGTGAATCATATTTAATATCATTTTCACAATCAAATCAAAGAAAGATGGAAAACCAGTGGATACAATTAGACCTACAATTATTTATTAATTAGATTACATGACTTTACCGACATCACTGTCACTTGTAGCAGTACTTCTCAGATGTACAAAGTACTTCCTAGTAATAAATGTAACTTGACCTAAACAGTGTATAAATTGGATGCACTGATAATAAACAAAAATATTATTCATTGCTAAAGTCAAACCTTGCAGCAGTAGTAATGGCAGTTTGTTTACAAGTCTGATGGTGCCACAAAAAAAAAAATTAACAGCCTGCTTGTAGTTAACAGATGTGATGTTTCAGGACAGTGCAAAATATTAGATTAAGACCTTTGTAAATTCACTTTAAGGCTTATTTTTAATCCTATTTGCACAGGAATCTAATATGGTAATATCAGATAAACGGACCTATTTTGTCTCACATAGAGAGACGCCACTGACTACGAAGTACAGGTAAGTGTGTCAGCCTAAATTACACAAAGTGGAACAGACAACAGATGCAATCTACAGTAACTAAGACAATACAGACTGTATTGACAGTTGTTATAAGCCACTGGTGCAAAATCTTTACTGAACAAATATCAAATCATCCACATAATGCAGCCATGCTCTGTCCAGAGAAAGATGGCAGAGCCTGTTCGTTTCTTGATGTCACAAGAACATTTGTTTCGGTAGAAAACTCCTCAACTTTTTCAAACGCAGAGGCATAGAGAGCCTCTTGCCACCTGTCAGCAGTTTGATGCAAATCAGTCAAATATGGTTAACATTACAGCAGTACTGACTGAACACTGTGTTACTGTACACACAGACTTCAATCCTGATCCAAACCCTGAAAGTTCGACCTGCTGGACGGAGAGTTCAGAGGTAATCATCCTCACTGGACGGCTCGTCCTCATCATAGTTGTAGCTGTACTGGTAACAGTGGCTGGGGCCCTCACCAGGGTTGTCACTGCTGATAGTTGAACACTCCCCGGTGAGCTTCGACCCTTCTGAGCTAGCAGAAGGACTGCGGCTCATCCTCCACAACTGATGGGCAAAGGTTCGCCCCCAGCTGCAGTACTGGCCAATGGGACGCAAGAGCCGGATGAGCTCAACAGCCTCCTGCCAGTAAGAAGTTCACTTGTTGTGGCCCCGATTGGAGCGCTGTTTGTTCATGGTGGTCAGCATCTGACTGATGTAAGAGGTCAACAGGTCGTCCATCTTGTAGCCCTGCAGGTACGTTGGAAACACACAATTTCGTTACGATAGTTGTACAGTTTAGGTCAACAGCATGACTGAATGTGTTTCAGTCAGTACCAGATATTTAATAAAAGTATAATTGTATAGAAGTCCCATAGTCATAATCATGCATTAGTATTTTTACTTGTTATTTAAATGTACTAAGTGTTTGTCGCAGAAAAAATGCTACTACGGATGAAGCAGGTCATGGTGGAAATAGTTAAAGCTACTTCATAGACTCTGATGGACTAGGAGTACAAACATCTCTTTTCACTTGTGAAAATGTATCACTTCAAACTTATGTGTAAGGGAAACCTTCCTTCTGTGAAAATCCTAATAACTCACTGACTGAAATGTGTAAAGGGGCTCCACAGTAGTAGTAGTCTACTGCTAATGCAGAGTTTTCGCTGATTTTACGTGGTCTAAGGACAGTGATTTATTGAGGGGGTGTCTGTAGTTCAGTTAAGCTGGAGATATACTTGCTGTTAATTACGCTTTAGGACACAACATGGCGCCTAGACATTTCCACGTCCATCACTTTTAAGAGATCTTTATTTGGCTGTCTTTTCTTTATTTGCAGTTTTTGTCTACATGCTGGATGAAAACGGCCAAGATGTTCTCATGGCCACTGTACATACAGTAATATTTGCCATATATAGTGCAAGAGCTTAGATAATTATGTCAGTGAGTGTACTTAAAGATGTGTGTCTGTGTGTGCTGCCACGCACCAGCGAGGTCTCACACAGCAGTTTGCTTCCTCTGACCAGGTTGCCGATTGTGATGTGGAAGTAGGTGTTCCCACTGCTCCAGTTGGAGATCTTGGTGAAAGGGTGAGTGGTCAGGATGTCCTGCACAAACACACAGACATAACTGATTACATTTACAGCCTCTGGCTGAATAAAGTGACTGAGTGTAGCATCAATGGGTAACCACATTTTTCTGCACCAACTGCCTGTAGGTCAATGTCCAAATTGAGCATCAATTGTGTTAAATCCTTTAACATCAGTGGTCAGGAAGGAAACAATGTTTTTATACAAACACAAACCTTCGTCTTTGGGTCGATGAGACTAACACCGTGCTTGTTGATGGCGATGAGCAGGATCTCTGGGTAGTTGGTCTCTGTAGTTTGCTAAAGAGAAAAGGGTGAAAGTAATAGGTGTCTGAAAATGTAATGCTTCACACTACTGTAATCAGTTGTTTCCTTGTTTCACTGCCAATTTTTCCCACATTTGTCCCTTTTATAGGGGAAGAACTAACTGACATAAGTGGTGCTAAATGTGGCCCTGTGTGTGGTGGACAGCAGCTGCCAAACGGCTTTTATCATACTGATACTTATAAAACTAAAAAAGTTTTTGCAGATCCATAGCTGTGAATTTGTCTCTGTACAGGACAAAGTTCATGCACACTACAAAGACTAAATGGCAGTCAACAGCATTAGTACATGTAGTGGCAAAGATAAAACACTAAAACAAGTTAGTGAAAGCTACAGACATGAACTGATAAGCTCAGGTGTGTTTACCTTAACCTCAAAAAAGGCTGAGCCAAAGGTTGGCCATTTGTAGATGATCTTCAGGAACATCAGTTTGGACTCTTCCCTCGATTTACCAGCCTGCTTGTTGAAGTATGCAACCACAGACTGTAATGATCATATAGATATATAGATATATATATATAGATTAGAAAACAAATCTACTTTTCCTTTACTGTATATATATAAATACTGTAAGTATTTACAAAATTACACATAATTTAAACCTTGGATAGAACAAAAGAAAAGTACATACAAAAGTTAATACTGAATATCAATATGTTAAAAACAGTTTTGTATGTTTACCCTTTTCCAGTCATCTGGTGACATCTGACGAATCAGATCCTGGGGAACCAGCTCACGAAGAATCTTGGGAATTGTAGGAAAGTGGGATTTGTCCTCCTCAAACTTGACACGGTAGATCAGTGCTGCAAGTTGGAAAACCTCTTCTCGTGAACATTTGTGGTAGCCACGCAAGTATTTCGGCAGCTCCTAATTAAAAGAGAATAAGAGTGAAGAAGTGTCACTTAAACATTTCAAGTATATATTAACTAATAGTTGATAAAATATAAATAACAGAAAATAATCACATTAAACACTAGATGAGACCTTGCTGTAGGAGAGTGTTGCATATTTTATAAATAAAACATTTTCTCCAGTTTGTCTGTATAAATACCATAAGACCAACCTGGTAGTAGTGGAAGATGGAGTCAGCGAAAGAGTCCTTCCCTGGAACTGTGTTAGTCCACAGCTTCTTCATGAAAAACACCTGATAGGTCAGCGATGGAACGATTCCTGCAAGACGTGAGGTGAGAGGGTGAAATATAAATTACAATAACCTTAAAACCTTAAGCCTCAGGTGCAAGTTTAATCGTTGAACAGAAAGATAAAACGGATGCGGGTACCAACCATCCTTAGCTGGTCGAGATTTCTTGATCCAGTCAGTCAAATGTCTCACAAAGTCAAAGAAGAAATCTCCCTCTGGCACACTGATCACCTGAAGACCACACATCAGCTTTGAGCAACTTAATCATTATGTAATTACACTTCATGCTTCAAACATCATACAACACAGATGTTGTATGATCTGTCCACAATAATTGTTTGTATAGAAACATATTGATTATAATCAAAAATGTCACACTGCACAAATTCTTAACTGGGCCAAATGTAGGTTCCCCAGTCCTGGTCCACAAGGCCACTTCCCTGCCCTACCCACTGCTGATTACCTGGATCAGGTGTGTTCAGTAAATTCCAATTCCAAAAGTTGGGACTTTTTTGGAATCATAAAATCCTCATAATAACAGAATGCAATGATTTGTAGATTTTAAAAGACCATACTCAATCCACAGTAGAATTGGGAATAAAATTGGGAAAAAAAGATGAATAAATGGCTAAAAACATGTCTCAAAAAAGTTGGGGCAGAGGTTCACCAATCTGTAAAAACAAAACTGTCAATTTCCGAATAATGTTCTGATTCAGAGAATTTGGGGAAATCTGTGCACAAGGACAATGCAGTCCTGGATCCCCGTGATCTCCAGGCCCTCAGACTGCACTGCATTCAAAACAGGCACAATTCTGTGACAGACAACACGGCATGAGCACAGGAATGCTTTCAAAATCACTGTCTGTGTCACAGTTCACTGTGACATAGGAAAAAAAATACAAGTTAAATCTCTATCACGGAAAGAAGAAGCCATATATGAAAATTATCCAGAAACACTGCTGTCTTCTCTGGGCAAAAGCTAATTTAAATGTGGTTAGATAAATCAAATTTTGATATTCTTAATGACCCAGAACTGTTGAACAGTCATATCAGGCAAGAATGGGACAACTGTCCTTTCCCAAAACTCCAAAAACTGGTGTCCGTTTACAGACTGTTGTTAAAATTAGATGCTACACTGGGGTAAGCCTGTCCTTGTTCCAACTTTAAGATGTGTTGCTGCCATCAAAGTTTTTTTCAAAAGTATCTTATTTTATACTTAAAAATGTACATTTGCTTAAACATTTGATGTTTTCTATGTTCTATTGTAAATTAAATATGGGTTTATGAGCTTTGCAAATCATTACATTCTGTTTTTATGAGGAATTTACACATCATCCCAACTTTTTTTGGATTGGTGGTTGAAGAGGGCAGATAATAGCATCTCAGACGAAGGTGGAGTTCTGGCTTCTGACTAACTGAACACACCTGATCCAGGTTATAAGCACTGGGTAGGGATAGTATGGAAACAAGCAGAGCAGGTGTTTTATATTCTAAACATAAAACCTTTTTATAAGAATAAAACAAACTCTGCTAAGTGGACTGGAATATATCCCATCTAACACTTCCTCCTGTCTGAATATACCTGCTTTAACCGCAGGGACAGGGCTTGATCCCTTTGTTGCCATTCTGACAAACAATCTTTGACCTCTCACCTTGTCTGAGATCTTAACGAAGAGACTAAAACCTTCAGGAGATTTGAGCAGAAGTCGAGTTGAGATATTCAGACAGAAATCCTTTGCTTTGGTGCTGGACTCCACCTCAAATGCCTGCAGGGGCGAGACAAACACAAACAATCTCAGTTTTTAAAAACTTTCTTGTTGAAATGAAAAACTCTGTGCGTGTCATACCTCATCTGTATCGTCAGGGAAGTAAACTTTGTGGAAAATCTGGGTTGTTTTATGTTGGATGGCCTCCACTTCCACTAAATGAGGGGGATACTTCCTGGAGCCATTACTGTTACAATGATAACAACAAAAGAAAAGCAAAATAGCAGGTGAGTCTAGAATCCAACATGTTCTGTAACAGGTCACTGATAAATGGTCCTGAAGCTTTAAAAGCTTTTATGATACACCAGAAAATTTGATAAATATAATTAGGTTTAGGGATGTTGGTCAGGAATATACAGCATTTAAAGCAGCCACATTAGACACTGGCATTGCATTGTCTAAATGCTCAGAGAAAATAATGACAATAATTGTTAGTTGCAGCCTTGTTTCATAATACCAGATATCAACACAAAGTCAGTCAGTTAGTGATTGCTGCCCACACAATCAGACCAAAGCAACAGCGATTTATGTAACTGGCTCTGCTTTGTTTGTACTGATTGACAGACAAAAACTGGTGAAAAGAGGCATTATGAAATAAAATCATCCTGTCAAATACAAACTGCAGGAATTTAAAATCTACAATAAGTAACAGTCAGATTCAATTATATGAAAATATAGTTATAAGTTTTCAATATGCACTAAATTACTTCACAGGTTTATGGTTATATCACACATTTAATCATGATTGATTTACTTTTTGCTTCTCCATACAATGACAGCTCTTGTCTGTGCATTAAACACAGATGTGAAAACAAACACTGAAGCTTGACAAAATGAATCTGATGGTTTTTTAAAAGCAGATTCATGAGGTGGCTGTCCAGGAGTGTGGCCATGAATTAACTGGTAAATAATCAAAAATCTGGTTTGTCTCAGAAACCTGTGGTTTCATAACAGCTAATGAATCAGACAGGTGAGGGACATGAACCCTAAACAATAATTAATTATTTTACCGTAGAGCTTTGTGCAGTCTCTGCATGCAGTCTCCAGAGAGAGGGTGGTGTTTCTTGGACTGGAGAAAGCGCTGGATGTGCGGCAGCAGCACATTACTGGGAGGAAACAGACCAGTACACAACCACAGCAGCTCCCAGCCTTTCTCCTCACTGTACCTGTAGCAGCACAAAGCAAAATCTGCTGATGTAGTACTGAAGCCGTGATGACTGAAGCAATGTACACACCTGTTTTTATTGGTGTACATTTTATAGAAGAAATTAAAAACTCACCTCATCATTGAATGTTTCCGTAATATTTTGGATAGATTATTTTTGCAAAAGTCATTGCTCATAATGACAAACATTTAAAATGTAATTACTTATAAGTAATGAAAATATCATACAGTTTTATGTATTTACAATTAAAATTGAAATAGTATTAAAAGCAGCAGTAGATTCATGACTTTATGGAAACGTTACAGCTCTAAGTTCACTGATTAAACTGATTTGGTGCCAGTTTACATACTTGACATGGTTGTCAGTGAGCTGTTTGATGATCTGACAGTAGATCTCGTCTTTCAGAGGTTCAGCCTTCAGCGCTCCTTCAAAGATCTGGTCTGTCAACTCGTTGACTGAGCGCGTCCGTTTGGACGGGTAGTCACCCATGTACTTCATTATAGGTGAGACAAACGTCAAGGAATAAAGCAACTTGATTATTCTGAATACAAATGCTGAACATACATACAGTAATCTGGATGTGAGTGCAGAGATCACTTCCTGTATTATGGTGCTTTTGTAAAAAAAAAATATATATATTGATCAACTCTCTCATTTTCCCTTTCAGAACACCTCTCTTAATGTCCTCTGTCTTAATCCTACTTGATTTTTGCAGCCTTTGGCACACTGAGCCACCAATTTCTTTTATACTTATACTTTATATCTAGTTAAACCTTCAAGGTATCCTGGCAAGGGCACATTTCTAACTCTCATAGCCTCTCTACCGGTGTGCCACAGGGATCAATTCTTGGTCCTCTTCTTTTTTCAATCTATACTACATCTCTGGGTTCTATTGCTCACATGGCATTTCCCATCACTGCTACGCTCATGTTTAATCAGCCAAGAAGGACACATGTCACACCACTCTTTATATCTCTGCACTGACTTTCTGTAGCTGCCCACACCAGGTTCAAAGCTCTGACTCTTGCCTACAGAGTGGTCAACACAACAGCACTTGTCTACATCAACTCTCTCATTCAGATCTACAATCACTCCCACCCTCTGCGCTCTGCCAACAAACACTGTCTGGTTGTCCCATCACAAAACAAAAGATCCAATGCAAAGCTCTTTAGCTCTGTGATCCCACAATGGTGGAATGAGCAACCAAACTCTGTCTGATCAGCAACCTCACTCCTAATATTCAAAAAACTGCTGAAAACAGAACTTTTCCGTAACTTTCTATGCACTTAATACACTAAAAAAAATTACATTTTCTTGCACTTACAGCTCATGAAATTGACACTTTTCTGATATTGCTTTGCTTTTAAGTTTCTCTCCTTGACTTAGATTTTCGCTTGCCTTGTACCTCACTTGTAAGTCGCTTTGGATAAAAGCGTCTGCCAAATGACTAAATGTAAATGTAGTGAAGCCAGATACCTCAACACACCCCGATTAAGATAAACCTGCAGTGTCCCATCAGCTGTTCAAAGGATATCTATGAAGGACATGCAGGCATCCTGTGCAAGCTCCTCATGGTTGACAACCTTTTTCAGGAGTGGCTGCTTGAGAGGCTCTCTGGTGCAGCTCCACAACTTGTCCTTCCCACGATTCTTGGTGACCATCACCCTGCTTAGAGTGTGTTTAGGAGGAGGCCTGGGAGGAAGAAGTATGTTAATAAAATATAAAAAAAAATTGATAATAAAATTAATAAAACAAAAGTAGACATTATTCAAACAACAGAAAGTAAATATGTGCAACTGTTAGACTGTTTTGTTGCAAAAAGTGTGCTCAAATGAAACAAAGAGAAAAACGGATGTGTATTTGAGCTTCAGTGTACTTGTATGCATGTGTACATACTTATCTATAAAGTACAGGTTCATCTGTTTTGTATACATATGTGTGCACACCTGAAGTAATCGTAGGAGAACTCCTCCAGAGTGTAGGGTTTCATTCTGTCTTCGCTCTCTGGCAGGACGAGCTGCGAAACACGAACAGACTCCTGCCGCTGGTCCGGTGTCATGGTTACCAGTGCCTGATTGGGTAGATTACATCAGATTACATTACATTATTCTGAGGGCAGCATGGCGGCAGAGTGGTTAACACTGCTGAATCTAGACCAGCTGTGAGTGGACTCTGCATGTCGTCCCCATGTTTGGCACAGGCCAAAATGTGAATGTTTGTATGTGACAGTTTTTTTACACTGCCTCTTCTTTCTCTCTTTTTGGTCTCACCAGATGCAGCAGATTCTTTGATATCTCTGTGAGACTGAAAACAGACCTCCTCATTTACATTTAATCATCTGAAAAATGCTGGAATGGAAAAGTATTATAAATTACCTTCAATTAATAGAAATGCAACTTGACCATAGACCAGCTGATCAGTCTGAGATATCAGATTCTGTACCATTTAGATTTACATGCATGATGGTTTGTGTCACGCAAAACCCACATACAAGCAGAGTGGAGCAGTAAGAATTTCCACACTAGGCCATTCTGACAATTTATGGAGAATTTATGGAGCAAAACTGGAGCATGAAAAATGGTGGAAAAAAGTCATTAAAGCCGCAACCACACTCACACACATGCTGTCAATTATAGTTAGTAGTATAGAAAGGAAATTGGCAGGTCAAATAAATAAAAAAAATATTTAAAATTCCTCCATAAATACTGTAAAAGTATATTTTAATAAAAAATGAAGCTGAA
>OMLM01000198.1:19075-97000 GCA_900302695.1 Helostoma temminkii | reverse complement strand
TTTTCTACTACTGTCTAGAGTCATGTGTGTTTCAAAAGCGATAAGAACAGTGTTTAGTCTTTCAAATTGTTGTGGATTTAATGAAAACCTCTACAAAGAATTGTTGCATAAATTGAGCAATGGATTTGGAGAATCATTGCAAACCTAATAAACATAATAAAATACAGGAAAAATACTGCACATTCATATTCTATATAAAAAACCTTTCCTTGCTAATATTATATATTATATTATATATATTTCGAAAGCACAAACTTGCCAGAGGTAGAAAATAAATAGGTAGTTTAATACTGTGAATATAAAATATATTTTCTTTATTAAGGTTTTAAAAAGGATTATCTGAACTTAAGTAACGTTTATCACTGCATCATCAGTCTCCTTTCTGCTGGACAGATTTCTAGCAGAGTCTCTAAATTGCTGCCTCTGGACAGAAAAAAGCTCATTAATGTTATTCTGTGAGATGTTTGAGCTTTGGAGGCAAACATAAATTACCTGGATGAATAGTCTCTGCGTGAGAAGAAAGTGATTACAGGACACATTATAGTATTTTTGTTATCGCTGGTATGTGTCATTAAAGTTTGGTTTTGTTTTGATGATTACTGCCATCACCTCAAAATTGGATTACCACATAACAACTCTTTTATCTATGTAATTTTCCAGACTGTGAGGAAACAGAATCATCACAGACTACATTAAAAATATAAACTGTACCCTTAGTGTTCAGGACTTACTTGGGTTTGGGTTGTCCTGCAGTGCGACCACAAACTTGGACCTGTTCCTCAGGCCTTCCAGAAAGGTGACGACCAGGTCGCGGATGTCCTCAGCGTTGTTGGAGGTGAAGGTGTATTCCTCCCCTTTAATTGTCGCCAGAGTAAAATTCTGACCCTGTAACTTTCCTCCCCTTAAACGACAAGTTTCACAAGTTAAACAAAATACACTGACAGTCCTCCAGAAAGACAAGTACTGGTTTTATACTGTTACACCTATATTACCAGGATAGTATTTGTGAGCGCCTGTTTTCTGATACAGTTAAGGTTTGATGAGATTAGGCACCAAAACAAGTTAAGGTTAAAAGAAAGCAAAAGAAACTGTTGACCCCCTCACATCAAACTGATGTTTTGTTAATCCTTCAAACCAGCCTCCCTCTGTTAATTGACTAAAGCTGCCAGGACGTCTCACCTGCTGCTGGACACCGCAGTGATTTCTGGGAAGGAGAGCTCTAAGAGGACTTGCTCCTGCTCATCTACAAAATAAACTCCAGTCCAGTTGACAGCGACGATCAGATCATTTTTTGGCAGACTGGGACCTGAGCAGCAGAGAGAAACAGAGACTGTTTGTGTTTTGTGAGTTCAGAAATGTTTGTTGATATTTGAGACTACGGTGAAGATTCGATCAAATTTCATTAGCAATTTATGCAGAAAACCAAGACGTTGCAGGTAGTGCCATTACTTTTTCTTGCAACTGTAGGTCCTTAAATTCTAATAAGCAAATCTAAGACAGGATAGCAGTTTTACATAACCAGATATTTCCTCTGTGCCTCTCATCACATGTTACAGTGTTAGAGAAATCATGGACGCTCACCTGAAAACTTGAAGGCTTCATAGAAACGAGAGAAGAGCAGAGGCCACTTGTGGCGAGCGAAGTCCACCACTTCCTCCTTCACCTTGTGAGGGTCAAACCTCTTCTGGGTGTAGATGCCCTGAGCAGACAGAGACACGTTTCACTAATATATACAGTGAGGGGAAAAAATATCTGATCCCTTGCTGATTTGGTTTGTTTGCTCACTGACAAAGAAATGATCAGTCTATAATTTTAATAGTAGGTTTATTTAACAGTGAGAGACAGAATAATAACTAAATCCCTATCCCCTATCAATCAGCAAGATTTTTGGCTCCCAGGTGTCTTTTATTCAGCTAACGAGCTGGGATTAGGAGCACTCTCTTAAAGGCAGTGATGCTAATCTCATCTTGTTACCTCTTGGTGTCTGGGTAGCACATTGTGTGACATGTACATGCAGATATGATTGCAAACATCATAACATCAAAAATTAACAAAATTAAAAATATAATACCATCAGGGTTAGATTGATGGTGTTTAATTCTATATATCTTAGACTCAGAATTTAAAAATATGAACTTAAAATGTTTAAACTCCAGTGATTAACAACATTATTCTGTATTATTATCTTGTACTTCACTACACCTTTCTTGCCTTTTGATTTGATTCATCATACTGTATAAAAAAAACTGACTCTGGAGTTGAACCGCAGCTGAAGATGAACTCAACTGATCTGAAAGTTACATATCACGGTAACATACATCCATGCATCACCAAATAACTTCATAATTTATATGCTTTCTAAACGTGGTAAACTGAGCAGATGTGGTAAAGAGCATAACTCATACCAAAAAACATAAAGCTGTTCTTTTCTGATAAGACAGAGGCCAAAGGAAATTATTAGAAAGGAAATAACTAGCAGCTCTGTGAGGATTAATGTTTAGCACCCTCACCCTCTTAGTTTAGAGCTTCCATGGTCAACAATCCAACAATGCCATGTAGGGCCAAATGTCACTGGGAGGATGTTAAAAGACTTTTTTTCCCAGTGTTGAGTACCTTTTTATGTGCAGCCATGATGAAATGCGCCCATTTCTCCACCGTCCTGGATGTGCTGATCTCTCTGTCGGGAATGTAGGAGGGGATGAGGCTCAGCAGACGCTCCAGAAGGATCTCTGAACCATAGTCAACATAGTACTGCTGAGCAGCCAGTTCTGCCAGGTCATCCTGGGATCACAGAGAAACATATACTGGTATATAAGTTTTTTTGACGTGTGTGTTTATTTCTTTTGTAGCTGGGAATTAGAAGAGAAGACTGATGTGTGTGAGTCTGAATCTTTAAGAAAGGCAGGCCAACTGGCACTGGGTTTACACTGTGCAATTTTAGGCCATCTCAGATGAAAGGTCATCAAATTTGGTGATATCTTTGGTTGTGACAAAAACATTGTCAAAATTTAATTTGGTTTATTTATATATAGCGCCAATTCACAACAAAAGTCATCTCAAGGCACTTCGCAATGTAAGGTTCAAGACCTTACACAATTTAGCAATACAACTATGGAATTATATAGAAAATCCAATAAATCCCCCTTGAGCAAAGCACTAGGCGACAGTGGAGAGGAAAAACTCCCTTTAAGCAGCCATCTGTGTCGACCAGTTGGGGTGAGTGGAAAAAAGAGAGAAAAGAGCAACAGGCCACAAATCAACAACAACAAGAAGCAGCAACAAAACGCTGGGCAGGTTGGATGGGCCAGCAACTGCACACCACACTGTGAGAGAGCTTCGAAGACAGCCAAGATGCCTGAGACAAAACTAAGACAAGTTTAGGATGATCTTCATGCAATGTGTCTGCTGCTATGACAACTAATCAGAGTACCACAAGAAGTAATGCACTGAATGTGAAATTCATTGTTTACAGCTATAGCACATGTATAGAGATATTCTGTATTTAGAAAAAACAGTCACCCTGTCGCAGCGGTATTCTCCAAACTTAACGCCCCTGATGATTTGCTGGTAGATGAGGTTGGTGGCCACCTGGTCGTCGCTGGGATTGTGCCATGGTGTAAAGATCTCTTTCCTGAAGAACAGCCTCCAGGGGGCGTTCCTCTCCTGGGCTCCCTGCTCCTTGGCGTATTGCTCACACTGCGACACTGCATCCATGACGTGGTCGTTCCCACTTCCTAAAGAGGAGACCTGCAGAAAGAGACATATTTGTGCTTCTACTGCTACCTCTGCTACTACAAACAAAGATGGTCCCATTTAGTTTTCTTCAATATCTTAGAATATTTGAAGTATTAAAATTACTAATTTCTCTCTTCACATTGAAAAACACTGTATGGATAAAATACTTTCAGAAAATATCAGAAGTACTAATATTGCAGGAGCTAAGGCCAGCTCAGCTCACCTTGTCAAACAGTGCAATGTAGAGGGAGAACCCAAAGCGGTCTCGCAGGTTGATCTTGTCAGACAGGGCGTTGCAGAGCTCCATGGCGGTGGTGGCCGAGTCCGTCAGCAGCGTTTTGGTGGTTCCGTCCATAAACGTCACCGGCAGCATGATAGGCTTCTTTGACTTAGTGGCCTGAACATAGATTTGAGACCTTTCTTTGACCTAGTTATCAACTTGGACGTTTTAAATCACTTCACTTACCCTGACTAATCAGTGACTTCCTAACAGATCAATGTTCTGCTCATTGTTCCACATGAAGTCAAGTCAGTTTTATTGTTGTAGCACTTTTCATACACAATAGCAGCTCCCTCCTCAAAGGTCAAATATCATGTACATTCAACAAAAACTGAAACCCAAGAATTAAAATAGGCAAAACTGAGAAAACACAAGGGCCTTAAACTTTCATTTAAATATGAAAACAGTAGTGACCGATCTCAGGTATAGTTCAAAGGTAACCACTAGTTGACCTGAGGGGTCTGGTTGAAAGGTCTACATGCAAAAAAAAATCTAAATCCCATCTGTGTGTTCGTTTGCGTTTATACCTGCAGCTCCAGCCACGATGGAGGCTGTGTTCTTGTCCCATTGACAAATGTTCGTCTCAGTCTCTCTTCGCAGTACGGAGCGTAACCTGGCGGCCCACTGTTGATGAAGTTCCTCAGGTACTGTAGGTAAAAAACAAAAAAAACCTAAAGTTCTACATATACAAAGCTACAACCTCAACATCACAGATTCTTGAGGTAACAGTGCACAGTAAAAAACATCAGGAAGAAAATACTGACAAATATAACTGATACACACCACGTAATCACGTTGTACATACATATAACTTTATTGCAGAAAAACAAAAACACACTGTCTCA
Organism: Helostoma temminkii; assembly: GCA_900302695.1. NCBI lineage: Eukaryota > Metazoa > Chordata > Actinopteri > Anabantiformes > Helostomatidae > Helostoma > Helostoma temminkii. The sequence continues at coordinate 92,140 of OMLM01000198.1, read as the reverse complement.
AATGGGGTTTGAATCAATAAACAAGATCTTCTTATGATCTTAGTGATTTCGTATACGTGTGTTTTTATTTTATTATCCTTAATGTTGGATATCCTAACCTTAACAAACTTTTCTGAAGGAGCGAAGCAGCCAACACAAAGAGAGATGAGGATCCAGCCACGAGCATGAGAACTTTTGGATGGGTTCTGACTCAGCTGCTTACAGATCTGACAATAGATTTCATCCCTAAAACACAAACAAACACCAGGTTACACAAGTAAAGTTATTTTTAAACGGACACGCAAACAAGTACAGGATTTATCTCAACTCACATCATCGTCTTTGAGCATCAGTTATTACTGGACAGGTCAACACTAAACTATGGTGAAAACATGAAAACATGCCCCGAATCAAACTTTGTATTTACTTAAACTTTATCGAACCTCAAAAATACATTGGGTTAATCACAGCTTTGTTGGGCAGTGAAGTGCACATTTATTCACCACCTACATTAGCGAACAGTGTCTTAGGCCGTATAAATACCAACATGAAGTAAACTTTACCCACACCTAGTTTTAATCATCTTCAAACACAGAGCAACAGCAGATAGTTATCACATAATATCATGAATCTGATGACGAGTTTATATTAATTAACATACACATTAAATCACATAGCTGACATTAAATATTACAATGCATATCATATTGTTACATTATGAATTTTAAAAAAGCTAAATCACACACTTCTACATCAGCATTAAGAACCGTTTACATGGGTTGGGATATGTTCATGTGGTTTTTAAAGTCGTCTTCTCAGACTGGCAAAGAAAGGTTTTCACTAGTGATTGACACAGAAGTGAAATGCATATATGGAGCCTGTAACTGGTGTGACTCTGTAACTCTGGTGTGATGTGGTTTGACACAAACCAAAATGTGTCTGTAGATTAATAAAGTTATTTAATATACTGCTGCTGCAAGTTGGAAAATAAATAAATAAATAATACTGTCTAGTCACTTGACATTTATTATCACATCTATTTATCTGTATATAAAGTACACAAAAATATTGCAAAATTAGCAATTTTCCAAGCCCAACATAACGTCTTAACAGGTAAAGCATTTTTTTTAACCGTCACTAACATGTCTCATGGAGCAAATGTAATATGCAACTCTCCAGGAACTACTGCAATTTGTTAGGCTTAAAAGCAGGGACAGACCTAAACAAATTTTGTAATGTCTGTAATGATTGACCCGACTTTCTAGTTAAATGTTTTCCTGCCCTCTAAAGCAAAGTGGAAAATGAATAAAATTAGACATAAAACCTCCTGTCCACATGCATGCAGGTAGGAAACAGTGAACATTAAGGTGAATGTTGGGTCAGCAGCACTCACCAACGCACTGGTCACGTCTCAGTGAATCCCCAGTAAAGCACATTTTGATTACTACTATTACATCTCATTTTAATTTTATCATCCTGGATTGGATGGACCTAAAAATAGTTTCTGTTTCATAAATCCAAACTACAAAACATCACTTACGAAAAAGAAGCTTATTCAAGTGTACTGTTAATATACTTCTGTTAAACTAAAAATTAAGCAAGTATACTTTCAGTTACTTTTTATGTACTTATCAGAGATATATTAGACCAGGTAGTATTTATGTATACTTGCTGTGAACTGACAAGTATATGGAAACGTCTAAGTATACTTGACCCATACTTGTGGGTGTACTTCTACTTAAGTATACTGACAAGTGGAAGAATAGAAATACCCACCGTGCCTTTCAAAAGATTAACTTTATAAACAAAAATTAATACTATTAAGGTTATAAATAAATAATTTGTCACAAGTTGTTGTGTGACATGGTGTTTTGTCTTTTAAAGAGACTAGGTATGGTCAGTAATTAACTGTTGGGTTATATATTTTAACTTATTGACGTTAGTAAGAAGGGAAGCAGTCAGGAGCTGCCTCTCAGTAACTATAGACATAAACTTATTACTTTCACAGTGTGCTTCAGTTTAATAACATGGTAGGAAGTCATACTGCATGGAAACTACAATACTGCACTTTAATCGACTGAGAAGGAGCATAATGTTTTGCTTTAAGAGAATATTTTGACAATCTAGAAAGTACTGTTATTACATCACTAGAAAAGTATATATAAAAGTTTATTTGTATTATACTACAAGTATAGTTTAAAAAGTGGGACAATTAGGTCCCAAGAAGTACAAAAAAGTATACTTATATGTATACATCAAGCACAGTGCCATTAGTATACTTACTACGAGAAGTATACTTGTGAAATTAACATTCAGTACACTTTTTTTTGTAAGCGATCCTTTGATATTTTGATGCACCGATGGGTTCATTTTGACAGCAAAGCTTCATAATCACTTGCTGTGTGTATGTGTACCTCAGTGCAGGTCTCAGGATCCCGTTTCCAATGATGAAGTGAAGTTTCTCCAGGTTAGATGTTGGCCGGTCCTCCAGCATGCTGTTGCCATGTAGACCATACTCGCCATCGTTCAGGCGCTTGGTGACCTGAAGTTGAAGAGCAGTGTATTTTTTCTACAGCCTTTAATCTACAGATCAAACAATTAAAAAGGCTGCCTTTATTATTTCCCTTTCTAACAGTTCGTCTCTCACCTCCTCAGTGATCTTAGATTTCTTCTTCAGGGTGAGGGACACCAGTTTGTGTCGGACGCTGTTCTTCTTGTGACTCTCAGAATGAGGCGTCTGGATATAGAGCAAGACAGGAAACAGCTTGTAGACCAAAGGTACAGTTGGTATAGAATATGGTCCAAAGTCCACAGTAAATCTAATGTTAGTCTAACTCCACTTTTTATAACATCTTATTCCACCCGGCCCTGCTATTCCGTCTCCTCTTCCTCACCTCCCCCTCCCCCTGCAGCGCCTGCAGCTCTCTCTTGTACGTCTTCTTTCCCAGCGTCTCATAGATTTTGGTCATGACAGGGATCTTCTCACTCCCATCGCTGATGGCCGTGTGATATTTGGGCTCTGGTAGATCTCCCATGAACCTCAGCACAGTGATCCACACTGCCAGGGCAGCCTGGGATGGGAACAGGCAAAGTATATTTATCAATAAGTTTATCATGTGGCAAATGTTCTGACCAAAGACTCATTAAAATCTATTATTCAGGTATATCAAATTTTTTATAAAAATATAAAAAAATGACAACTGAAACAAAATGGATTTATAGATGCACAATTTCACGCTTTCTATTTTAAGATTCAAAAACATTACTAAACATTAATTTTATTAAAACTGGACTGTTGTGGGGTCAGACGTCATAGGTGACATACCAGCTGGTCCCCTTCATCGTCATGGAACAACAGAGGCTGTTTGAGAGGTCGTCGGACGTAGGTGTGCGTGGAGGTGCCCTGGAAGTAGGTGGCTGCAAACTTGGCGAACTTGTACTCTGATAAATCCTCCTCTTCGTCATCCTCAGGCAGAGGAAGAGCCTCGTCCAGATCCTCCTCCTCCAGCTCATGATGAGTCCGCTCCAGGTCCTGCAGAGGAGAGGGCTTCGGTAACTGCTGTGAAACCTTCCCGACTGAAACTAGTGTTAAATCGTGAGACTCTTCTGAGTGATGAGACAACACTGTGACCTCAGCAGGCCTCACACAATATGAAAATAAAGCACAGTCACAGACCTGTGCATTAGGGCTATTTAATCAATATAATGTGGCACAGTAATATATAAGGATATTTTTAAGAAGACACTGCAGTTAAAAGTACTTCCTTAGCATTTGAATCTATAAGATCTTTTCCAATTAAAACACAATTTGTGAGTCTGGGGTATTTTGTGACTCTAATATTAAAATTAAAACAGGAAAACCTCAAAGCCGGCAGGAGCTTGTCCCTCCTGTCCTGGGAAAGAGCTCGTCGTCCCCAAGAAGCCAAACATCTTGTCCACCATGTCTGAGTCATTGACCGGTTCCAAACGGGCCTTCTCCATCTGCTCCACCATCTCCTTCTTCTTCCGAGCTTCGTCCTTCTCCTTCTTTTCCCGCTCAGCATCCTCTTTGGCCAGCTGCGCCAGACGCTCCTAGAAAAAAAAAATTTGAACAATAGACATTTTTTCCCCTGACACTGATTTATTGACTTTATATGAGCATAACTTGCTGTACATTCACATGCATCTGAGAAACTGCATTACTCAGGTTACACTACATACACAGTACAAGATAAATCCAGTCTATCTCGATATTGATAATCGTATTTAAAAAATAAAACAATATTGTGTTAATAATTATATTATATGATAATATCATAGGCATTCCAGTATCAGTAATTGGTTTACATCCCAACATAAGTGATGGCAGTACTGGACCTCAACACTGCTTCTACTCATCATGAAAAAGAAGAAGGAAAATGCAATTTGTTTACATGTTTGGCTGATTGACTTTGAGCAATTGCTCTTTTTGTGCACTTGTACAGTTATGGTTACAGAGTCTCTCTCCATCTTACTACACTAATAGTTTGATTGTAATATATTTACCAAAAAGCTGACAAAACACAAAATAAACAAAGTTAAAGAATAATTTGACTGATAAATAAACAAACAAATGAAATGACCTGTAACCTGGTTTCTTGAGTGCATGTAAATGTATTACATTAGACCACTGGACTATTCTTCAAACACCTCTTCACATGACATATAAATAAAAATTTAAAATCTTTACATATCTTTAATGCACTCAAACCTGGTGTTTGCGTTCAGCCTCAGCCTTCGCTCTCTTTGCAGACATCTGATTCCTCAGTTTTGCCTCTTCAGCCAAACGCATCTTCTCTGCTTCCAGCCTCCTGCGATACTGAAGGAGCAGAGAAAAATAGTCTAAGTTGCTTAGCCTCAGTGTGTAGCTCATTTAACATCTCTGTTTTCAAGTTTAAATTAAATCACAGTACACTGCATGTTGGGAATGTTGAAAACTAAAACTGAAAAAAAGAAAAAATATAAAATAAAACTTAAAGAACTTAAATTTCACAAATTATTACTATGACAAGATGCTTTATAAATCCAAACACATAGATTCCTTATTTCAAGGAAATATTTTTCAACTTTTGTCAGTTTAAAATCATCAATACAGCAACTATGGGATTTAGCCGTGTTGTAACGGCAGATTTAACCAAAAGAAAAACATTGAACTGAACTGAATGTAAATGCACTGTGTAAACAAGTAAAAAAAAAAAGCTTTAGTATTGTAGCAACTTTCTCTCTTGTGATTATGCAGGTAGGGGCACATGTAAAACCTAAATAAATGCTGCTAGCAGCAGGTAAGATATGGATGAGGATGAAAACAAAATAAAAATACAGGCACCATATTTCTTTTTATCTAGCACAGTTTTATCATGTCTAATTATAAGCAAGAACACAGCTGGAAGACAACAACTGGATATGTGGACAGATAGTTAGTGCAGAATCAGGTTTCTCTGCGCCATTTTAAAAATGGAGGTGGCTGCTCAAGTACATCTGTACATTTGTACATCGGACTGGGACACTGGTATATGGGCTTAACTAAAGCAAGCACAGACTATGGATATGAATTTTGGGGGTGAAGTGCGGGTCTGATACCAAAGTGTTTGCAAAACTGTTCGAAAAAGATGTGTGGACACAAAAAGATTTGTATATTAAAACTGATACATGCAAACAATGAGGATAACAACCTTCGATGCTTTCAGATGGGGACTATGATCAAAAAAATAAAAAAGAAAATCCACTTATTTTGTCTAATTTTTATTTGTTGTGATGTGCTGTGATATTGTCATAATTTTTGTTATAATACAACATACTGTATGTAGACCTAACAATAAAGACAACAATAGTTTAGTCTGTATATAACCTTTCATCAATGAATACTGAAATTTCCGTCAAAATTTTCATTGACATAATTAACAATTAACAATGTCTGCGTGCGTGTTTGTGTTTCTACCTCTCCCTTCAGCCTCTTGTACAGCCGACGAGCAATCATGCCTCTGGTGTAGGCCTGAATGGTGATTACGGCCCACAGTCGGTGTCTGAACGCCCGCCGCACCAAGAAACCGCGACAGCGACCCTGGAAACCAGTAATCCGCTGACGGGCCACGTGATAGGAAGCACACAACTTCCTGGAACGAACTAAAGCCTGGAGGCGAGAGAAGCCTGCACGCATCTGAGGGGAAACAGACAAGAAATATTTTTTTATTATCATTATCTTTTCTAGCAATAATAAATTACTTTAACTAAATTAGCATCTTGGATCATTGTGACATAATTGGTTTTCTGCCTGTGTGTGGTGCGGGAATAAAACACACTGAAGTTTCTCACAGCTCCATAGTTCTTCCTACAGTGATACCCTCTCCACGTCTTCTGGATCAACATGGCCGACTTTCTCATCTTCAAGAAGTTAGATCTGAAGGTAGGAAATGAAGACATACCAAGAAAGAATAGAAATATTATCTAAATTGGATCAGAGGTTTTAAACAGTGACACATGGACAAATTCACACAGGCCAGTAAAAGGGTACACAGAGACTGAAACCAGGTTTTTAAAGCCTTACCTGTCCTTAAAACCTCGAACCACCTTTTGGATGAGGATGACCTTGTCAGTGATGGCCTTGTCTCTCTCTATCTCCAGCAGCATGTCATGGTGATCCTAAAAGACAAGAGAGAGTACTACTACATAAATACAAACACAAAATGCATTTTCTGCTGCACGGTTTCTCTTCTCTGGAGAATTAGAAGTCAGATGGTCGCCAAAGTTCTTCATCGTGAGGGAAAATGTATTAAAATAATGCCTGGTCAATGAAAATTATATAGAGCATGCACTTATCACAACATGTAAATGATAAGAAAACGCAATTCTAACTAATCATATGGTTTTACTGAGGGGCAACCTACTCTAAACAAACGCACTGCAACGTTGCTTGAGGTTTCTTTGGGGCTCACACCACATGCTACTGTTTTGGTAAAACACGTGGTGGTGGTGAGCGCCCCATCAGCAGAAGTACTGTAGAAAAAAACAACAGCTCAGCAGCCACAACATCAATAAAAAAGGAGATGAACAGGTTAAAAAGCCATTCCTAAAGTAATGGTGCTAAATATGTGACTTCCTGAAATGTCAAAAGTGAACTTGTCAGTCAGCACAAAACTACAGCTATAGCACTTTTCTCCTTACAAGCTTTAATCTACCACATAAACACCTAAAACATCTTCTTCCTGTGATCTGTCCATAATCTCTGTAACTGACCACGTCCTGCAGGGGAAGTGTGGAAACTGCCCCGTCTTTACATCCCTTCACTTTCTGCTTCCTCTTCTGCTTCCTGTCCAGTCAAGCAGTAACCCTGATAAAAACAAGCCTTAAATCCAGAAGAGATTTCTGTAAAAACAAACCAGACTATTAAAATGTCCATTGCCTTAATTTAAAGTGCCATAGATTGACCTCTATTTAACCCTTTACTGTTCTGCTCATCTGTTTGGAAAAGCACATTTTGAGTGCCTGTGCTGAACTTAACTCAACCTAAAAACCTCAGTAAAAAACTTACATACAGTATATAATGTATATTTATCACTTGAATATAAACCGCAGTGTCTCTTTGCTTGTGGCAAAATCAAACTGAGAAAGATGTGACTGACTGTACAAGCTGGACTCTTATGACAGAGTTGCCTTCACAAGAAATTAAAATAGTAGTATAAAAAAAATAATTTCAGCTGGAGACATGCACACGTTTACACAACCCATTACCAGTAAACCTCTGTTAGACCTGGCAATCACTAAAGACAGTGAACTGGTTTTTATACTAAAGCACAGACGTAGTGACTCCACAGTTTTTACTCTATTTTACTTCACTGTATTGTTCTGTATTCTCGTCAGAGTGATGTTTGCGGAGAGTTTGACTGTACTAGAGAAGTTTCTCTGAACCTGTCTTAAAACCTTAAGACATGTATGCATGAGCATGATGTGACAGCGCTGTTGGCAGTCTAATACGCGTGATGTGTACGATTATAACTGAGGCCCCGATCTTCGAAACATTTTCGGATAGTTTCCAGCAAATACTCATAGGATTTTAGCTTAAAATGTCAATTCCTGCTTCAAGTTATGACAGAACAAGTTTATACACAACAGAAAATGCTGAACTACATTTGAGCTTATAACTCTCAATGCACAGTATGTTTAGTGTAATATTCTATATATAATATCCAGGCATTCAAAACTCATCATTCCTGCACCAGCTGCGCTAACACAGTGTTTCAACAGGCTTCTCAGAACAGGAATCACACAATGTGAAAAACACACTCCTGAGCTTAAATGATCACCAGCTGATATTTTTTTCATTTTATCTCTGGGGACGGAAATGGCACAGTCACTAAGGCAACAAACTAACGGATGTGCCTCATCAGTAACTTCTGACCTTAGGACAACATCTGCCTTTAGTGGGCGGGAAACCAAAACAAAACATTCTCATGTAACGTGGAAAAACACACACATACTTCAGTAAGTTTTTTCAATTCTCTATATTTCAGCATTAATATGACCTAAAATGTGATCAGACTTTCATTCAAGTCCTAAGAGTAGAAATAGGAAAATTAAAAATTAAAAAAAGAAAAATTTAGCAACCTTTAGGATTATCATTTCATTGCAAAAAGAGCTGCAAGCAGGAAGCCACTACTCTCCAAAAAGAGCTTTACTGCCTGTCTGCCCGTCTACAGTTTACTTCAAAGTCTCATATTATACCCCCTTTCTGGGTTAAAAAACAAAGTCCCTTGCATCCCCAAAATTTTTAATGTTACAATGTGCAGATCCTTGTTTCTGCCCTGGCTGAAATTTTGCGCTTAGAGCCTGTCTCTGGTTTTGAGCTGTGTAAATGTATAGAAATGACTAAAAAGTGGCTTTTGCATAATAGAGGACCTTTAAAACCATCAATGTACAGATGAGACCAAAGTAGATGTTTTTGGATAAAATGAAGTGCTATGTTTAGTCATGACCAAACTCTGCATTTCCACTATAAGAACCTTTTGCCATGTGTAATACACAGAGGTGGCAATGTCATGATATGGGCCTGCTTTGCTGCCTCTGGACCAGGACTATAAAGAATATCTTAATGTATCCATCCATGAATTTGAAGGTCAGCAGAAAGTGGATCATGCAGCAAGAGAACAGCCCTAAACACAGAAGTTCATATATTTTTCCCAGACACAATTAGACTGAATCATATTCCTCACTAAATAAATGGGTATCTGCCTTTTGGTTCCATTTTGGCTCCTAGTTTTGGGTCTTGTTTGAAAATCTGATTGCACTGTAGTTAGCTGCACATCTTATTTTCACTCTATTGATGTTATAGATGCAAAGGTACCTTGAGAAAGATCTTGGTTTTTCCCATCTGCCAGTCATCATCTCTGCCAAGCACTGCCACAGCGATCCTCTGACAGGTTCCCCTCAGGTCCTCCTGAAAAAGAGGGAGATTAACATGTTGTACATGTGTGAAAAACACAAAGGTACTTCAACAACAGTGTGTAGCTGCCACATTCCCTTGGAGTCGAACAAACACACCGGACCTAATATATACAGGACCTCCAAAGCTGCAGAAGGAGGGAGGGAACCATAACATGAAGAGGTCCAAGTAAAACAGACTGCAGTTGGATTGTTGGGGAAAACTGGACAGTGACCAAACATGTGGTGTCATCATGACTGAATCCAGGAAAAAGAAAACACTGTCTCACAACACCCGTTTTTTTTTTTTTTGGATAGAGACATTTGTAGATACAACACACTTCCACACTAATACAAGACAAATCCAACCTTTGAGGAGCTTAGCAGTCACACACTGAGACCTCCTCCTTCTAGGCTGCATTTTCTTTCTTTTTCAGTTGGCATGTTTCAGGCAGTATTTTTGTTTTATTTGTTTATAATTACATTTGACAGCATGATCCTTTTCTGTAGTCGACATAAAAAATGTTTTAATCATCATGAATTTATTTCCCCTCTGGCAGTAAACATGACAGTGTACACACATCTCAAAGTTGGTGCCAATCGTTGAACTAAAATGTTTATTTATATGAACTCTCACTATTCTAACTAATTCACTTCAAACTATAATCACTTGCCAGACGAGCAACATTAAGTCATTGTCATTATGAGCCCTTGTTACACTGGTAATGGTCAAGAAACTTATGCCCACAAAAAATACTGGGCTTATGTTTCTCTTGTGGACTGCTGTTGTAGTGGCACCACATAAAAATAAATTGTCTTTATTTATTAAAAAAACTGTTGTAGTTACATGATAATTGTGGTTTGACTCTCAATTTATTTGTAATCCTACGATTACAAGGATTACAGGATGTCTGTCAATGTAAGACACATTACCTATACTCTACCTGCTTGTATGCTGGTTTGACTCCCGGCATGAGCACCCGGTAGCGGTCGACAAACTCCACGAAGGTGTAGCGAATGGGATAACCTGCACGTCGGATACGAATGGTCTCCATCATCCCAGAGTACCTCAGCTGACGCACACACAGCTCCCTGTCAAACAACTACAGATACAAGCAGGTGAGAGAGTCAGACTGGACTGATGCTCGTGGACTTTCTTAAGCTTTTTTGCCTGATGAGGCTGCCGAGGTTAACGTGTGACTGCTTTTCTATTTTTTCATCTTTATTCAACGAGAAAAAGTCATAAATATTATGTTTCAAAATATATTCATAGTTTATAATAAGACAAACATGAAACACACACTAATACACCAATAACATTAAACAACATTTGGAAGCTTAAATAATGTTAATAAAGGTAAACTTCATTAAGTGCAAAATGAAAAATGAAGAAATGAAGAAATTTAATTAAAATACAAAGGTCTTGAATTAAATCTGTGACTCGATTAAATAATTTGATTTCAGCAGCACCTTGGATTAGTTTTATTCTGCAACTTCTATCAGTGATATGACAAAATCACAGTAACTAATGACCCAGTTACCAATCAGTGTTGTACTCGTGTCCATTATGTTTGTACATTAATATTAATTTCTTTTTTTAGCTTTTACTAGATTTTGAACACATCATCTGCAGAGTAAAAATAACAAAACAATTTTAACAACTAATCAAAACGAGCTCTACATTAGAGCTCCAAACCACAGGTCACAGTGGGTCAGATTATGCTGTGAGCTTTTTTCCTACTTACAAATCTAATAATAATGAAAACTGACATATCTGTTTATAATACGATATAATCCTCTTTAGTGAAGCTGTCACTATGCACAAACTGTGTTTACAATATTTTCAAACAATCATTAACTGAACTTAATGAGACATGTTTTTCTTGCAGAGTCAGTGACTAAGTAGTTTTAGCTTCTATGCGCCAACATTAAATTTAACCGCTAAACAGAAAACTTACTTTATGCTGTTCTGTTAAATAGATACTGTACTCACCATAGGTTTCTTGTATTCATTGGGTTTAATGCAGCGAACGAAGAAAGGCTGACAAACACTCAGAGTCCTCATGAGCAGCTCCAGAGATCTCTTAAACTGACTGCTGAGAGTGGGCGAACGCTTCCTGGTCTCTGCCCCCTGAACACACACACACACACACACACACACACACACATATATATATAAAAAAGCATAGACAGTGTCAGGATCAGAAACAATGGGGACTCTTTTCTCTTCCTGAGCTCTGTCACTAGCCTTTCTTCTGCTGACTTTGCAGGCTCCAAGTTAATCACACATCAAAACTATAGACAGAGCAAAAAATATGCAAAGAAGCTGAAGCTGCAATTATTAGTGAATTAATGACTGCATGAGGATTTCATGCTACATTTTAATTACATATAACAGTAAACTGAACGTTTCTAGCTACAGCTTTAGAGTTACTTAACAAATAAAGCAAACAATTTGATCTTCTGAACCAATAAAAACAAATGTTCCATAAGCTAAATGTACTAATTCTGTATTACATATTATTCTAATCTGATACATCGATGCACTATTTCAGTATTTTAGTTTGAGGTGGAGCTGGGGTTAATGACTTTATGCTGTGGTTCCCACCCTATGGGTCAGGGCTCTCTAAAGGATCAGGAGATAAATCTGAGAGGTCGTGAGATGGTTAAACAGAGAGGGGAAAAGGAAAAACAAGGTTATGGTCCATATAAGTGTTACAGGCGTTTCACTAGTTGTTGATTTTTTTGTGTGTGAAATATTAAATAATTTCACTTATTTGAGCTTGAAACTTGTATTTACGTGAAAACAAGTCACAAGTTTAAAAGGAAAGTTTCTTTAGTGGAAACATGAAAAGGAGACGAATCAAAAGCCAGAAGAGATGAAAAGTCTCTGTAGGTGCAATACTTTATTGATTTATCTGTTTTGTGTAAAAAAAAAAGAATTAGATATACACTCACTGACCACGTTATTAGGTACACTTGTACAATCTAATGCAGTTCAATACATCAGCTCTGCCATGAATTCTCCTTTAACAAGGTTATCATTTCTTTATAACTTTAAAATGTCTACTCATACTGGAGTGCATTGTATTATAATTGAACTGGAGTATGTTATATTAAGAGGTCTCTTATGTTTCGGATCCCTCACTGAGGCCAGAAACACCTTTTAATATAATTCAGTCCAGTAGGACTCCATCACCCACTATGACCTCAACAATAAACACACAGTATAATTATATCCTTTTGACAGTTTGACAGAGCACCCTGAACTTAAAATGTTTTTATTTTACCGAGAGTGTGATGAGAAGATGGATCTGTTAGCATCGCAGTTAGCGTTAGCGTCGTGCTATATTAGCCTAGCTTAGCCCAAACACTCATAATATACGAAACGGGTAGCCTAGCTCTATCAAAGGTCAATTGTTTACACTATTTACGTGTGTATTTAAAACACACACACACATAAAGAACTAGCATCTAGTTTTATAATCTAGTTAACGTATGTACTGAAGCTAATTATTGACAACCGTTGAGCCAGATAACCGTTAGCTTCACCTAGCTTACTGCCGTCAGTATAGAGGGTGTTACGGCGTATTCTGCTGCCCGTCAAAATCTGCGACATGCTCCGTTTCCTTTGACATTAACTAGAGCCAAACTTTCACTACAGGGAGTTTGTCATGAATGTCATTTATTATTAAGGCCTAAATCTGAATTTCTAACTTCATGTGAGCACAAACTAGCTACCTATCTTAGCAAACAGGCTGTAAACAGACATTAAGACATCAGCACGTCTATTTCTTAGCATTTTTTAGCCTGTATCTTTTTACAGTCTGAAAAATTAAATACGCCGAATTTTCTAATAATAATTATTCCTGGTTAGTATTTATCATGACACGAAGTCTCAGTTGCCAATAATTACTTTGAAACTGAATCAACATTTAAACGTCTCAAGCAACGTCTAGAGTTTTTAAGCGGATTCATCGGTGTTTAGTTTCGACGGACATCGGAATTAGATTTGTTTACTGTTTTATTTTGGAAGTTTTCGCAGGAAATATGGGCATAAAGTTGTGTCTGCTTTAACCCTGCTCCTAAAGATTTGAGGGTTTGCTATTGTGCAAAGTATAAATGCGAAAAATTTAAATTTAGAATATGTTTTCCTAGTATTTTAATTAAATATTTTCCGTCTTTATGGTGTATTTTTAATTCTTTGCAGTACAGTTTATACCGCCCTCCAGTGGCCACGGCGATGAACTGCATCAAAAAGACACGTTAAGTGACACACGACAATAATGACAGTACTTCCGGTCAACGCTTTCAAAATAAACCGTGTACTGATACAATCGTCAATTAATGGAAATCAAAATTTATTGTTCTTTCGTGATGCGAATCGACTGATTTTTTTAATCGAAACTGCAGATTTTGCGATAAACTTGCACAGTTGGAGAACACAGCAAAACAATAGACAAAACACAGCAGTTTTTTAAAAACTCGATAAGTTTTTAATTCAAAAAATGACCGGAAGTGTTTTTACGTTATTGTGTTCACTGCGCTCTAGTGGTCACTGAGAAGCACTGCAGCACAGTGTAAATAAAATTCATTAATCATAGCAGTGTGTAAAGTTATTATTGGTGTAATGATAATAATAATGATGATTAAAAAAAGATTAAAATAATAATAAAAAGGACAATAATAAAATAGGTAAAGACAGTGTGAGTAGTTTTCTGGAATTTAACTGCCCTCTAGTGGCCACCCTTGGGAATTACATAAGTTACATGTCAAGTTGAACACGATAAGATAACAATAACACTTCCGGCCAATTCTTTGAAAAGTAGTTTTTAAAATTAAGCACTGTTCAGGCTTCTGTTCTAATTCTAGATGAGGATAATTGAAGAGATAGTGATGGTGTTTTAAAGGTGTTTTGGATGGTGTTGGAGAAACTGAGGTGTACTTTTATTTTTACCTTCGGAAGAGTGCTGGCAGGTATTGAACTACCAGGAGCGTAACCACACAGATACTGGCAAGAAGCAGCACAAAAGCATGCAAGTAAACACACAGACACACAGAAGGATGACAAAGAAAACGTAATTTAACCTCGAGATGGACCTTACTGAAAAACATGCAAATTAACAAAGTCATGCAGGAGAAGAAAAGGTTAAAGAAGTGAAAACATGTAAGTTTATTCTCAGGTAAACTATGTGTTCTCCTTTTCTTATATTTTACTGAAAGTAACTGTAAAGCATTGATTGTTAATGAAATGTATGTTTCATGCACCAGTGAAAAACTAAAAGCACCAGTTTCTATTTTGTCAATGTATGTTGTGTGTGTGTGTGTGTGTGCGTGTGTGTGTGTGTACCATAGCAACATCTGCCTGGAAGATTTGCTTGATGAACTTGTTCTTGGAGGAGTGAACCAGCTGGATGATGTCACCATATAAAGTGTCTCTGTTCTTCTCCAGGAAACCTGCACACACACACACACACACACACACACACACACACACACACACACACACACACACACACACACGCTGTTACCAGGTGCACAGAGTAAACAAACATATTAACACCTAGAACTACAGAGACATGATGTTGATGAAAATGTTGCAACTAGACAGTCATTTGTCTTCTCTGTAACAAAATCAGCGGCACAAGTAAAAGTATAGGTGTGTGCCTAGAAAAATACTCATCAATGTAGTGCATGGTAAACACTACAAAAAGTAAAACAAGTACATGTAAACGTTGTTAAAAATTGGTGTGTAATGTAGTTCATATTTGTTATGACAAAAATATGGAATTAATAAAAACAATAAGGGTCAAAGATCTGTTACCTACAGATTTGTGTAACAAAATAGACCATTTATTAACCACTTCATCCAGTGATGTGGTTAATGCATAAAGATACATCAGCATTTTCTAGTTTATAATTATTTTTAAGAATGTAAACCTAAAAGTACAGCTGAGTACAAGTTAAAGTAGCATGAAATGGAAATACTCCAAGTACCTCAAAACTCTACATTACTTCAGTAAATGTTTTAAATTACTCACCACCTCTGACCATCAATAATAACAGGAGCACATGAAACTGGTTTATTACAGTTTAACATGCAGTTTTCTATGTTGTTTTATGCTGTGTTTACTTTTTTAAACCCTTCATCTAGTTCTGATGCAACCAAAACACATCATATTTCAAAATCAGATTTGTTTCCACACAAGAAAACTTTGTATGTCAAGACACACTGACCTGAAAACAGTAATGTGCTTTAACAATTTTCAACCACATTTCAAAATAAAAATGTTAAACAAAGGTGGAGATAACTTAATGACTATGTACTACTGAGTAGTTTGTGAATAGTTTTTTTAATAGTTTTTTATAGTATATCATTTTATACCGTCCTCCTGTGCCTTACTCTAAGTTTTTAACTGAATTTTCTGACTTTCTATCTGTCTTTTCGAAAAAGCTTTTACCAAATTCAGGGATATGATTCCATCATCTATTACTTCAGTACCTTGTACCATCACAGAGCAGAGCAGCTTTCCAAATTTTACTCCATTACAAGTTGATTATCTTGTAGATAATGCTGCAGCTTCACTGCGAACAGTACTTGATACCATTGCCCCTCTGAAAAAAAAGTTAGTGAATCAGAGGAGGTTGGCTCCATGGTATAATTCACAAATCCGTAGCTTAAAGCAGACATCATGAAAGCTGGAAAGGAGATGGCGTTCCACTAATTCAGATGATTTTTTATTAGTTTGGAAGGTTCTGCTGGAGGTTTCTTCCTTTCAAAAAAAAGGAGTTTTCCTCTCCACTGTTGCCTAGTGCTTGCTCAAGGGGGATTTGTTGGGTTTTCCTTATTAGTTAGTTGTATTGTAAGGTCTTAAGGACATTGTAAAGTGCCTTGAGATGACTTTTGTTGTGATTTGGTGCTGTATAAATGAATTGAATTGGATTGAATCATCGCCTCTTCGGGTGATTGCATGATTGCTGGTGTGTATGAAGTGACTCTGACCTCTTGTTTCATAGTAAACCACTCCAGCAAAGTGCTGGATGCCAAACTGAGTCTCGTAGTTGTTCTTTGGAGGGATGTAGTTTGTGTTGAGCTTGTGCTGAAAGTTCAGCTTGTTCAGCATGGTGGTGTCTGTGCCCTGCAAGAGACACAAAGACAGAAGAAGCACATGCATGCCTTCAGCCTCCCCTTCCAAGTAAAACAGATTTTTTCTGCATATTATCCTTTGCTGTATGTATAGTACCTTGGGGAACTTGCTCTCCTCGTCGATGAGCGAGATGATGTTCATGGGTTTGATGGCGATCATATCCAGAGCGTCCTGATTGTCGGTGAACTCGATGTGCTGCCAGTTGATGTTCTCCAGGTTGTACTCCTCCTGCTCCAGCTTGAAGACGTGACGGACGAAGAACTGCTGCAGGTTCTCGTTGGCGAAGTTGATGCAGAGCTGCTCGAAGCTGCAGGAGGGAGGGCAGGGAAGCCACAAGACTGAGAAAACTGCGATGATGATGAGGAAAAACAGGATTACATGTCCACACAGGTGTGTGTTATACCTGTTGACGCTGAAATTCTCAAAGCCAAAGATGTCCAACAGTCCTATGGAGCGTCTGAGAGCTTTGGACTGAGATGACGGAGGCTTGTAAATGGCTGCATTGATCTTCTCCACAATCCACACAAAGAGTCGCCCGTAAATACCCTGCGCGCACACACAAACACACTCAGGATAAGTCACCGTTAAACACCTTAAAGGTCCCTCTGAAGCTTTGCGTCGTAGTAGTTCTATAGAGCAGCTCTGTGGTGGTGATAAAACTCAGCTGGAGGCTAGAAAACATGATTATGAACAAAAATAATTTAAAACTGGCTTTGCAATACTGTGCAATATTCTGAGCAACAGTGCCATGCTCACACCTGGATAGTCCATCAGTTCCCTGTGCAATATGTCCCTAACTTTAAGTGTATTTACCAGACTTAACAGTTTTCTGATGATTGTTGTTTTTGATCATGTTCTTATTTTTCTTTGGTGATGTTTCTTTGTGTCTTCCTCCCTGGATCAGTTTTCATTCTGTCATTTGTGCTGCTGTGGTATGTGAATCTCCCTGATGAAGGATCAATAAAGTATTATAATAATCTTCATTTTAATCTCAAATATTTATGAGGACAGAAATGCATTTGACAGAGCTCAGCAATACACACCATATGTTTTAGCAAGTAACACTGAAAGTAAACATAACTTCTGTTTGTTTACACAAAAACTCCACAGGGCATGTTTACCCTCCTGTGTTGCCCTTCATTATATTCTCTCATACTCACACTGTATCTCTCATATATGATAATGTGCAGAGCTTCTGTCAGAGAGGAAACCACAGGTGAGCTGAATTTCATAATTGTTACCTTAACAAAAGCGTCCCGTACATCCAGCGCCTGCTCCATGCTGAGTGGGGTGGACACAGTCTCTCCTCTGGTGATCAGAGTTCGGCTGGTCAGACAGTTCATCAGATCCTTACCATCCACCTGAACAAACACACACATAGACACACACACACACACACATTGCAAATATACAGTTGTACTTACAGTTTAAATGCACCACAGTCCAAATATGTGTGTATGTGTGTGTGTCACCTCCAGCAGTGTTGCAGCAGTAGTGAGGTGAGCACTACGGACAACTTCACAGGCATCCAGGTTGTCGTAAGTGCGAGCTGCAATGTCAAAGGTCAACACAGTGTTAGTGTATTTTTATGTTCTTACTCAAATAAAAATATCATTAAAGTATTAAAAGGTTACTACTGTATAGCTTCAGTAGTAGTTGACAGTAAGTCAACATTATGTGTAAAAGTAAATGCAAGCTTGTGACGTGTGTGTGTGTGTGTGTGTACCCAAGTACAACACAGAAGAGACACAAAAAGACAAGTGCAATATAATAATTATGTGCAAAAATGGCAGCAGAAAATTGTCTCTTTGTGTTAAACTGTACAGAAATTAAAGTAACCATGGCTGCACTTTCCCTCTATATACCTATAAATATATATATATTTTTTTATTACCTTCATATCTGAGGTTTCCCAAGTGTAATATTGCAGCCAGCAGTTTAGAAATCTCCCAGTTCTCTTTGTCTGTGAACATCAGTACCTGCAGACCAGAGCAGAGGAAAGCTGTAACTCATGTTGGCAAAGAAAAACAATCACCTTCCAGTTTCTCTAAAATACAAGGGGGACTTCTTTCAGAGAAACATGTCACTTACAGATTTTAAGTAGCTATTAAATGATAGTCAGTACCTTCATTGCAGAACGGATGTTGGAGTACTCTTTCATGTCGTCTCGACCGTCACACACAGTACAGTTACCCTGCAGAGACACAGAGAAGAACATGAAATAGAGTTGGTTTTAACAGAAAAACACCCACATTGTGGTACATATCATCATATTTCAGCTACTTGCTGTATCACATAATAATAATAATAAGTATTTGTTATTGTTGTTGTAGCTGCCGACTGAACTTTTTCCAAACAGCAATTTCCAACAATACTGTGTTATATATTTTTTTAGGTGTAATTAATATTTTACCTGTGGGTGTTATTCAAAATGTTATTCCAAACCCAAAACAAATTTACAGAAAGTCAACAAAAATGTTTACCTCTTCTCTTCAAACCATCTGTATGAAAAAGTACTGCTGTCTGCTGTTTGGCCTGTTCCCTAAGTTCCAGCAATATTTCCTATGCAGATAGCCATACATTCACCTACTACTTTCACAAATATATATGTTATTTATTATGAAAATTATTGCTGTAGACAAAAGCATTTAACATGTATATATGTTATTTGGTGTTATCTTCTTTGTTAGGATGTGGGAAACGTGGGCACAACTTTAAAAATCTTTTTTATGTTGCCATGAAGTGAACTTAAAAACCAAAATAGAGTTTAAATGTGTTCAGAACAAATTCTGCTACACAACATTATGAAGATTATAATTGCTTTTATATATAATAAATGGAGGCACAAGTTTGTGATTCAACTTAAATGTGCAAGCTGCGATTACACTGACAACAATGAAACATGTACGATACTGTAGCTGTTGGAAATATCTGTAACCATTCAGTGGCTCAGGATGACCTGACTGAAACAGACAAAGCTACATTTTTGAAAGTGACAGAGAGAAATGACTCACTATGGTCAGGTAGGTGTAGTCAGTGGCCTTGCTCAGCCCCAGTTTCTTTTTCTCGTCTGCAGTCATGCCCTTCAGCATGCAATAGAAGACGTGGTAGTTCCTCTCATCGTAGGCCTGTAGAGAGAAAATGAAAGAAAAACAAGAATCAATAAAACATTAAGTTATTTAGCTCTACATTATTTGTAAAGTTGCCAATGGGTGTATATTTATTACAACTGAGACAGACCTGCCGGCAGACTCTAGATTTCTCCAAGAGGTATTGCTCTATCTTCGCTCCCTCTATGGCTCCTCGCTTGTTGAAATGGATGTCGATGTATTTTCCAAAACGAGATGAGTTGTCATTACGGATTGTTTTAGCGTTGCCGAATGCTGGAAGAGAAACAACAAAAAACTGTGAAAAGAATATTTGCAAGAAAACCTACCTGATCAAGGAAAAGGGACATTTCAGTTTCAGATACATTTGCAGTTCAAAACCCATTGATGACTTTAAACTTTAAATGTGTAGCTGCTCATTTTCATCAGGCCTCATGAGGAACAAAGAGACTGAGAGAGGATGCATGTTTAAAGTTGTGACATTGCAGGATCGGTTTTCTTTCAGGTGAAGCATAGATAGATGTTGCACTAACAGCACCTGGGATAAAATATATATGAGAGATCATCTGCTCAGAGATAAAAAGAAACTGTAAAAAAGAAGTATGAATTATATACCTAGAAATATTAAAATACAATAAATTTCTAAGTGAGCCAACAAGCACCCTAAAAACCCAGGAACCATTATAATTATTAACATATTTAGTAAAACCCTTCTTGTGGAATAATTGTTCAAAGTTTAAGCCTAAAGTATTATATTAATCTGTTGTTGACGAATTAATGTCAAGTACAAAAAGTAGATAAACAGTTAAACTACTAGTTAAATTGCATGTATATGTAGTGCACAACTCTCAGATACTGAATATAACAGTTATAACATATGTAATAATATGAAATGTTTTTTGGTTTTTTTTGCCATTTAGTCTGTCTAGAAGACACTGCATGATGAAAAAAGGAATAATTAAATTTTAATAGTTTTCTGTGCTGGAGTGAGCTGCTCCAACAACAAACTGAGACTCTGGGAAAAATAGAAAACCACAAGCCTCTGCGCCACAAAATTAATTTTACTCTCTATAACCCCCAATAAATGCTTCAGTCACAATCTGAATTGCTTGCAGAAAAGAGTCCAACCAGGCTGAGCGATGGTGTTGTTTGTGTTTACATACCTTCTAGTATTGGGTTGGCCTCTAGAACCTGTTGTTCTATCCAGGAGTGTTGACCACTGATGGCTGCCAGGAACTGAAGAATCAGTTTAGTGCTTTCGGTCTTCCCTGCTCCAGATTCACCACTGTCACAGACAAACATTTTGAATCCCTTATTCAAATCTGCATTACAATAATCAATAACGAATTATCTACAGGATTCAACATTTCATGGGGTTGTCTACATTTTCCCAGGGTTAGGGTTAGGGGTTTAGAAAATAGAGCCAGGTCCCGTGTGTAGACAAATATCACTAGCCTAACTTTATATCCTATGTCACTGGCATCGGTCACCACTGCCTGACATCAATACACAATATTTCACCAAATAAAACTACATTACACATGTTATGGGGATGTTACAGAACTGGTAGGAAATGTCTGTACATAAATTTACCATTCTGACAGCAGCCGTTAAATCAATGCTCTATGCTTCATTTTGTATTTCACTTCACTTTATAAACTGTATTTGTAATTCAACACTTAATTCATGGAGCAAACAAACTTAACCCCTTTTAAATGCACCCACTTTCAAAACAAAATCATTGCACTATTTAAGAAAATGATGAAAATTAGGAAATTATAAAAATATCTACATGTTATGCACACACTGCACCAACTTTTGTTCATGAATATTTAAAGTGATGTTCCATACCCAACCCTAGGTTTAATTAAATCATCTCCCCTTTATATCAGTCCGGTAACACAACCAGTGTGTGTGTCTGTGTGTGTCATAATGTCACTTCCAATGTGACTGTTCAGACTGAGGTCATTCTGATTGATTTTTAGGGAAACTTAAACACCACAAATGCATTACACTGACCCATCATACATTTGACTCTGGACCAAAGTGGAGCACATCACCAACTGCACACCTATAACTGAGATCTTTGTCACATAGTTGGATTTGAAAGCTTCTTCCCACCTGATGATGCAGCACTGGTCGCGGTTGTTCCTCTGCATGTTGAAGTAACAGTTATCTGCAATGGCAAAGATGTGGGGCGGCATTTCACCAATCTTTTTGTTGGTGTAGAGACGGATCTGGTCGGGTGTGTAGATTGGCAGCAACTGATAAGGGTTTACAGCCACCAAGATGGAGCCAGTGTATGTCTGCACACAGGAAGAAAATGGACTAATTTAGAGATTTTCTACAGATTTAAGCCTAAACGTTCATGTTAATGATCTGTAAAACACACTGGACATCAGGAGAGACAGTATAGACGTATTTGGATTCTTTGTGTAGAATAGCTATATGACAATGTAAAAATATTTAATTAATATTTAAATAAATATAAAATATTTAGATAAAAGAAAGTTACTAGCTGTCCAATAAATGTAGTATAATAAAAAGTCTAACTCAATTATGAAATGTAGTAGAGTCGAGGTATAATGCAAAAGTACTCACTAGACAGAAAACTATACTGTATATATTATATTAAAACTGTATTTAAGAAGAGTATTTGGCAAACATATTTTTAGCATTGCCAGGTGTAAATTTGCTGCAGATTGCTCCAGTTAAAATATCACAGATACAGGGGTTGGACAGTTTAACTGAAACACTGGCCAATTTAGTGCTGGAGGTTTCATGGCTAAATTTGACGAGCCTGGTGGCCAATCTTCTTTGGTTGCACATTCCACCAGTAAAAGCAGAATGTGAAGGTTTAATTAGTAGAGTAATAGCACAGTTTTGCTTAAAATATTGCAATGCACACAACATATCAGAGTTCAAAAGAGGACAAATTGTTGGTGCACATCTCGCTGGTGCATCTGTGACCAGGACAGTAAGTCGATGTATCAATGTGAAGTCGATGTGATGTATCAAGAGCCATGGTATCCAGGGTAATGTCAGGATACCACCAAGAAGGACAAATCCCATCCAACAAGAGTAACTGTGGACGCAAGAGGAAGCTGTCTGAAAGGGATGTCCGGGTGCTAAACCCAGATTGTATCCAAAAAGACATAAAAGCCCAATTCACTGCAGAATTAAATGTGCACCTCAACTCTCCTGTTTCCACCAAAACTGTTCGTCTGGAGCTCCACAGGGTCAACGTAAATGGCTGGGCTGCTATAGCCAAACATTTGGTCACTTGTGCCAATGCCAAACGTTGGTTTCAATGGTGCCAGCAGCGAAACTCTTGGGCTGTGGACAATGTGAAACATGTATTGTTCTCTGATGAGTCCACCTTCACCGTCTTTCCCACATCCGGGAGAGTTACGGTGTGGAGAAGCCCCAAAGAAGCGTACCACCCAGACTGTTGCATGCCCAGAGTGAAGCATGGGGGTGGATCAGTGATGGTTTAGGCTGCAATATCATGGCATTCCCTAGGCCCAATACTTGTGCTAGATGGGCGCGTCACTGCTAAGGACTACCGAATTATTCTGGAGGACCATGTGCACCCAATGGTTCAAACATGGCGGTGCCGTGTATCAGGATGATAATGCACCAATACACACAGCAAGACTGGTGACAGAGTGGTTTGATCTCCCAACCCCTGTAGTTATTTATTGTGATACAAACATGAAGAAACTATGCTAAAGTATCACCACATGTGTCATCGAAATACTGTAGTGGTATTAAGTACTGTCATTGGACTAGTGCTAAATCAATGTAATATGTTCTAAAATAACATTTACAGTAGTTTAAAGCAGATTCCAGCATAATGATGGCACTGACACACAGACTTGCATGTCAAATGACCCATCATCCTGTGTGTCATAAGTTTTTTGTTTGTTTTTTTGTTTGTTTGTTGGGTTGTGTGCCTCATAAAACGGAGCAGCAGTGCAGCTCCGAACGCACTGTTGTGAGGTAAACACACACACACGGCTCCAAATAAAACCTTCGCAGCTCTGTGGCTTTTTTTAAAGCTCTGGCTGTTGGTTGTGTTAAAGTGTGTGGTGGGTTTGAACATTAGGATTTGACTCATGGTGGCTCAATACTATTAAGTCAGTATTTTGACTAGCTTGACGTGGGAATGTGAGGATGAAGTGTGGATGAAGGTGGGGAGTGTTCATGCTGTTTAAAGGGACTTTCCACAGCAGCAGAGATGAAGGGTCTGGTGTGACTATAAAATTACATTATAGTCACAGAGCAGGTATTGTTTCCAGTATCAGGCTCCAAACAGACACACCTGCCTTTGACATCCATGCAGTGTCCATTGTACTGTGATACCATGTTAGGTCATTCAAGAGTTATTTCTGCTTTGTCATACCCAGAAACATCTGAAATAAATTGTAAAATGAAATGAATAAAAACAAGAATGAACTAGACATTTAACTTCAGCATTAACACTAGCTTGTCATTATTGTGTGTGATTAAAATCCATTATAAGACGATAAAACTTTAGTAATAACAGTTCCAGTTGGATAACAGATACACTACGGACGAAGCTCAGAATTTTAAGAGATAAGCGATAAAGTCAATTTTACTTCCTTTGCATGTGGAAAAGCGATCAAATTCATCCTGTCAGCATAGCTTTATATTAAGCATTTCCATTCTGTTGGTTTGCTGGCTTTTTCCGTTACCATATGAAGCAGGAGTTCACCATATTCTGATGTTATAGCCCGTACAGATAATCACATAATTAGAAAATTGTTTATAGATCTGTATGTAATGTTATATTTGCATATAATTGTTTACATTGTCAACGACACTCTTGCAAAAGAGATTTTTACTCTAATTGAGGTTTTACTGGTAAATAAAAATGTTTAATTAATAAATGAAATAAAAATAAATAGTCGGCAGATGAATTGATAACGAAAAGTTTACGCTAACATGTTACTGTCGCATGTAATTATGGGTGTTAATATTTTGCGTGTTGGCACAAGGTGTTGAAGTATGTAGGTTTATGTGGGTTTTTTCCCAAAATTTCATAAGAAACCATCCAACAGCTTCCATCCAGTTTTGCTCTGAGTCACACAGTGGGACCAGGCGACCTACGCAGGCAGTTTACTCACGTAGAAATGTCAGACAGACTTAGGATCATATACTAATAAAGTCGCCAGATACATCTGCTGACTGGCTGCTCTGGGGGCTTTATAGTCTGTAGTGAACCTTGCTTTCATTATCGTTCATTACTGCTGTTGTGTTTGTTTGCTTTCGCTTTTGTTGCTCATATTTGTGGCTTCCGAGGAGTCCAGCGTCCAACATCAGCTCATTAAATAACTTAATGAGGCTTTCTTTTCTTTTCGTTTACATGGAAGTTGATGATTTACAGCTTGGGAAAACTTTGTAGTTTTACAACAAACATCCATCTTATGGAGTCATTTTTATTTTTAATGTAACATAGATTTACCAGTGTAATTAACACGTCTTTACAACTGTGATTAATATGTATTTAAAACTGTCTCTGCCCTTAAACTAATCTGTTATTTAAGTTATTTCACACCACTTTTGACTTAACTGATTCAGAATATGCTGAATATGTGACTGATATTCTAGTGGGAAGTCTATTTACTACATTTTCTAATTTTGTTTAATATTTTTTTGTGAAGATGATGGCTTCTTTGTTTAACATGACAGACCAGGATGTGAGGAATGCTGTCCTGCAATTACATTTATGGAACATAAAAAAGATTTAGTGCTGAAACGGTTACTTTATTAATGGTAATGAAAACATTAACAACAGTAGAGCCACCGCAATTAATGGATTTGTCAATCGACAGCTTCACAATATGGATATTTCCTGATTCTGAGTCATCCGTGATGGTGAAAGATCATCTGATTAGGTTTATGACTGTTGGTTAGTCAAAACAAGACGTTTAATCATGTCAACTTCGTCTCTAAGGAAATTATAATTTTTAATTTCCACTACTTTAAAAAAATTATTATATTAATAAAGGTTTAAGTTAACTGTAAAGCAAACCTTTCCTGCTTCTCAAGTTTTTAAAATCAAATATCTTTGGTTTTGCAGCTGCTGTTCAGACAAAGCAGGCAGTTTGAAGGTGTTGCACTTTCCTCTGGTAACTTCTAAAGCTTTTTTTTTTTTTTTACAAACTTTCTGAACAGCAAAAATAATCACCAAAAAGTTTATAGCAAAAAATTAAAGCCACACATATACTAGTGTTCTCATGAAACAGTGGGAGTCTGACTTATTGTTGGCTCACTGTCTCAAAACACGCCTCTTCTCTTTTACTCCCTTTGCTGTCTTCCCACAAGGTCATAACAGTCTTTCATCATATCGGCTCACACATGATGATTCACCACATAACCACCCAACTCGTTCTGAAGCTGCTTTTTACTGTTTGTATTTAGAAACCTCTTGACTTCTGGAGAAACCGATAATCCAGCTCCTGCGCGTCTGTGTGCACGGATTCATCAGTGTGCGCGATGTTGGCCACGGCCAAGCGGGCCCAGTGTGTGGCTATTCTGATCAGAGCCATTTTTCAGTTTAATGGGAACATTTCTTAGTGAGCGGCAGCTTCATCATGTGTTTTAGTGTTGTATTTTCGCCAAAGTAAGTTGCAAATGTGGAGATTCACATCCTTTTATATTTTTATTTTTTTCCTCCCTATATTTTCCCTTCCACTTTCTTCTAATTGTTCCTACTTCCCATTTTTGTCTTGACTTGATCCCTTTTTCCTTCTGTTATTTTTCCTCCTCTTCATTTACCTTAGTGAAGGCCTGGATCAACCTCCGTTCTCTGGGTGGTCCCTCCAAACAGACTCGTGGTCTCTCCACACAGAGAACTAAGAGTTGAACCATATCTGTGTGTTGTGTACTGACAGTCCAGGTTGGCTCACGTCATTGTGTTGGACGCATCCTGTTGTGTCCATGTGGCCCAGCCAGTTTAGTCTGCAGGTTTCACTTCTCTCATTGCAAAGGCAATAGCATGTCTTTGCAGGGACACAATTAAATTAGGTTTTTTACAGGTCCAGTTTGCTTTGTAAGAAAAAATATTTCGATCTTATGTTTTGTTACTTTTTTTTTACTTATGTATGTATGTAGACGCTACTTTTAAAACTCTCACTACATATGGGGGTGTATTCTTTACACTATACCACGTTTCCTGAACCAGATTAAAAAACAACTAAAAATCACACCTCGCCTGGAGTATTGCAGTAAGTTGAATCTTAACCCCTGTATCGTGTCTTCAGATTCGTGCCATCACAAAGCCTTAGTCCAGTTAGGATCTGATTTTGAGTTGTGGTTGCCGATGATGGTTAAAAAAAAATAGTTTGTGCACCCTGGCTAGAATAAAACTCCCAAGACTTTCGATCCAATAAATTCACTAGAATTGGAGATAAAGGAAAAAATCAGTTTCTCCAGTACAATAATATTAATATTATAAGTCTTTACAGACAAATGATGATGATGACACAACTGGAAATCCTCCAGTTCCTCCAGCTAACCCCTATATCGTGATATGTATCGTATCACCAGATTCACTCCAAAACACACCCCTAGTCCAGTTAGGTCCTGATTCTGAAATTTGAAGTCAAATTGGTTTCATTGGAAATATTCAAACTGTCTTTGCTCTATCGTTATACTGTTCTGTATCAATAGTACTAATGTCCATTAACATAGGGACTTAAGGAGACTGTTGATCGACTGTTTATGTCCATTAACAGAGGAGTGTTTGTTATAGAGGAAAGGTGTGAGCACTTCCACTTGTACAGCACATGCGTGCACCAATTAGGGCAGGAATGCTTGGAGGAAAGGTGTGGCCGATCCCAACTTCCCCCAGCGGACTCCACAGGAAGTAACATGGAGTGGGAAGGGATGAGAGTAAGCATGGTAGGAGAATGGATAAAAGACAAAAATTCATTGCAAACGGAGAAAAACCCATCGAGTTGATCCAGTATTGATGAAAGAGATGAAAGAGATTTTGCTGAGAGACTGACCTCTAAACAAAGATTGTGGGAATAGTTCTGGTGGAGTTGCTGGAACAAAATATAGAAATAAATCCATAAATGTTGTAACAATGGTCTATGATTTCTGGAAATGTGCTAATTATAGATCAAATATAATTAGTAGATCATTTAAATGAATGAAATTGAATACTATACTACGCCAAATTAGAGTTTTTTTTTTTTGTTTATCATGAAAAAATGTAGAATTTGTGCACACAATCTAACATATATGAAAAATGCAGTTTCTGTTGATTGACTGCAGCTTTTTTAGTAATGGTTTTGTAAAGTATTTGGATGTTTTTTTAAATTTAAAACGAGGAATAAGAATATGTCATCTTTGTGATAAACAGCGTTCTACTTCTCTATAACTCTTTGCAGACCAAAAGATCAGTGCATTCATTAAAATATTTGTCAGATTTATTAGCAATGAATTAATAATCCTAGATGATAAGTTACTTTTCTTTAACTCACTATAGCTGATGAAAACAAATTAAAACCTTAAAGTTTTAGAAATAATCATAACATGATTATTTCATAATAACATGATTATAACATTAACGGTTACTGAAGAATATTTTAGAAATGGAACAAAGGACCATTGAGGTGACATTATAAATCCTCATTAAGGTTTTACTGACCTTCACTGTGGGAATTTAAAACATCAGTAGCTTGGAGGAAGACTGTCACGAGTAAACACGAGGACAAAAATAAAGCCTCTGAGATTCAAAATGTCTTTCTTGTTCTTTTAAAGTGTAGGTTAGATTCACTAAGTGCTGTCAAATCTCTGTGCTCCGTCTGCCTGTAGCACCCATTACACACTCAGTGCATTAGGGCATATTTTGTCTGTAGCCACACGCTTGTCTGTTGATGTCACCTGTTTACAGATTGCGGAAGCAGATGAGCGTGGCAGGGCTGGCTTTCGTGGCTTTACAGGTGTGTGCGATGAAAGGTCGAAGGATAAAACTCTCACAACACGTACAGACTAAACCATGAAGGGGATTTTTTTTAAAACAGCAGTGAGAGAACAGGGAGACCCTGACAAAGATAACACCTGATTATGTTATCTGAGGTCTGCAGCTGTTGTCCTTGCACTTTTCAGTTTAGTCTTGAGAGTTGTGTGTAGAAATCCGCTCACCAGAACCGAAGGTGACATCGTCAAAGAGGAATATATTTATTCTCATAACATAAACACGTCCGGTTTAAATAATCAGGTGCCACAATGCTTGCATGTGCATTGGTGTGTGGAGTGATAAATGTTCCTTGACATTTTGCTTATTTGAAGGACAACCTTCCTCATCCAAGTTATCAAACGTCACTTTATGTTTCTTCCGTAGCCACAAATATGGTGGTTTAGACACTGGTTTATAGTGCATGCGTGTTGTTATGCAAGACATTAATTATCTCATCTGTAGCACCTCATTGTGGTTTGTGCAAGTCTATCCATTCCAGTGTAGGATTTGATGATAAACTGTACTTCTGTGATGTCTGGGGACATTAAAGTGTATGTTAAAGTCCTAGATGTGCGTTCACTGAAATTGTTTTACAAAATCCTGTCTATGTCTTCTAGAAACATTTACAAATTGGGTCTTACAATCAACTCTGGCTGTTGTTGTTTGTTCAGTAAAATAGAAAAGCAGCTCGTACATTTTTGCTAATTTTGCTAATATCGCCCGTTTAATTGCTAACATCTTGGTTTGTGTTGTCTCATCTTTTCACAACTTACAGTGGATTCTGCTGGGACCTCAAACCAAAACCTGTTGTTACCCTGCGATTTGCAGAATCTAAATGAAGCTCAAAGAGCTTCTTCAAAGTTAGGCAAATCCTCTAAACTAGACTGGGAATTGACTTTGTGGAAAAGGGGAAAGAGTGTGAGTGAAGATTACTGTCTCATTGGACTTGGACTCATTAGACAGGACGCCCTGTCTAATGATTAATTAGCCTAAGCTTCATCAGCGTACTGTGTGATACAGTGTGTCTGCGTCAGTCCAGGTTAGGCATGTGAAAACATCCAATTATGAAGTCAAGCCTCGACATGCAGGGACATGTGTGATACAGTGTCGAGAATAGCTCGTGTCTTTTTGAGGCTTTTACATTTTTATTTAAGTTCTTATGAACAGTACCAGGCTGTACTGAAACCCAGCTGCTGCCGTTCTTTTCTTTCTGTCCTCTTGTTTTTGTCCAGTTTTGATCTTCCAGCTTCAGTGGGAGGATTCACTGTGCTCTTAAACAGGACCATGACCTCATTGTGTTGTAGCACCGCTGTTTGTTTGGATTTCATCATTCTCCCAGTTCCTCTTAACCCCTTCTGTCCCGGAGATTACTCAGCCTGGACATATGTACACTCATTCTGAATGATTGTTTGAGTTTTGAGTGCGGAGAAGTTGGTCAACATTGGCAATAACTCAACAAACACTGTCATCATTATGGGTTGAAGTGGGGAGTTTTGGTGACCGGTGAAAATAGTTCTGGCTAGAATAAACTCAGAGACTTGTGATCTGATAAATTCAATTGGAGATAAAGAAAACATCAGTTTCTCCAGTACAAAAATATTAACACTGGCCCATGTGAGCCTTGTCAGACGCAGGATGATGACACATGTAGCAATCCTCCAGCTCAGAAGGGGCTCTGCAGGTTGCAAAAACATCCACAGTCCTAGCATAATCAGATAGAAATGTTAGCCAGTGTGTTCCCGAATGACTGTAAACTGTTGTAAGGGAGGTTACGCCTGAAAGAGCAATGATTATATACAAAACAATGACATGAGTGATGGTGAGGTTGCAGTTAATAGCTAAAGGAGGATGATAATGATAATTCTGAGAAAGCAGCTGTATGAATGACTCTTGGTGAGTAGTTTGTGTGGGTCCTAATGCATGAATAGTTGTGGTTAAGATGAGATGAGTTAAATACAGTGACAAGCCAACCAGAAGCTTTATATCTCAATGGCTGCATATAAAAAGCATAATATAACTTTGTATAATATAATAACTGACTGGTCCTAAACTGCGTCAATCTGCTACTGTCCTCATAATAAATTCATCTTTAGAGTCACTTCAAAAGCAAAACTTTTAGGGTCTTTATGCGAATTAAATGTACCACAAATATTCATCAAATGCAACATCTAAAATGTCGATCGACGAAAATGGATTTAACTAGGGATGTCCCGATACCACTGTTTTCCTGACTGAGTACAATTACTTGCCGATACTGAGTACTGATACGACTTTAAAAATATTGCAGGTGCAGCAATTTTTCTTATAAAAATGTAATTGTATAAAATAATAACACTGTAATCAGATGTTGTTCACTTTCTGATTGTGACAAAATAATAAACTACATTAAGAGCTTCTGTTAATTAAACAGCCTGCTGGTTGTCTCTGGACATTTTCTCTAACTTCTCCAGCGTTTGATGTAGTATTTGTAGCTGCTGTCTCCCGCTGCTGGCATTAGGAAAGTTATTGTAATCTCTGCTAACACTTAGTTGGCATTAAACATATCCTTTTTCACCGGATTATCTATCAGTCGCGTGTTCTTACTTCTTGTTCGTGTCATCTGCTCTATGCTTCTTGACGCGGCTTGACATAAAGTGGTATCTGGTGCAGTATCGTAGAAGTTTTACGAGTATGAGTACTAGAGGGTGGCATCAGACCACCCTCAAGATAGAAAAATTTTAAAGGAAAATGTGCAAGTGTGCGATACTGACAAGAAGAAAACTAAACAGGATAATTTCACTGTTTGGTTTTATTATAGTGTCATTGGTCTCTGCTAATGAGGACGCAGAGCGGCAGTTTCGGGCAGCTGATCAGTCAGACAGCGTCAGGCCATGTGTCTGAAACGCTAGTTTGAAGTTCATCAGTAGCTTTGGCTCGTAGACACACCTTTCATAAGTAGGTTGCAACTTGTCACGAAGAAGCTCTTCGTCTCTACTTGTACTGCTCAGCATTAACTGAGACCGGATTGATCAGACTGTTGGCTATGCAGAGTCAGGTTCCAACAAGCTGCACTGCGATTGGTCAGAAACGTCCTGTCGCCACTGAAGAAGTTGGCAAAATCTACCTCGGGGCGACAAAATGTATGGCTCATTTTTTTATGCATGGTGAAAAACATCACTATGTGAAATGATTGACACCCATCTCCCACACAACGAATGACTACAGACCAGTCACTCTGACCTCTGTAGTTATAAATTTCCTTGAGCTCCGTGAACTGTCCCAGCTCAGAACCATCACGTAAACTTTCCTGGACCCATTACAGTTTTGCTTACAAAGCAAATCAGATCTGTAGATGATGCTGTCAACCTGGCCCTCCACTTCATCCTACAGCATCTGGACTATCCGGGATCCTATGTCAGGGTTCTCTTTGTGGATTTCAGCTCAACATTTAACACCACCTGCAGTGCTACAGCTAAAGCTCCTCCGACTGAGCGTACCAGACTCCACCTTCAGGTGGATCACAGGCTTCCTCAAACACAGGAAGCAAAACGTGAAGCTGGGTAAACATGTTAAACCTGCCAAAGACAAGAGCAGACTGCAGCGTATCATCCACTTAGCTGAAAAGGTGACTGGTAGCAACCTACCATCGCTGCAGGACCTCAGTGACTCCAGGGTCCCCCTGACTTTCCTCTGGCAGGAGGTTGCACTCCATTAGGACCAAAAGTTTTTTCCGTCTGCTGCTGGCCTCATTAACAAGTCCAAGACTCTGGGTTTCTTTTGATTAGTAGGAGGCCTCACAGCTCAGTCAAAGCAAAAATGATGGTGATGAGTTACGTTCACGTTTGGTAAGATCATTTTATTTAGCATATATGCAGCAGTAAACATGAATTATGTCCATCATTTCAGCTGTGACTCTGAATGGACCCTGAACTACAGCGTCCAACACATTTTAATTTAACGTTTAATGTGATAACGCCGTTTAACTGAAAGCGTACATAATTCATGTTAGTTAAAAACCAGACTTGGCACTTCACTTACTGTAAGTGCCCCAGTTACAGTGTTAAAACTCTCCAACTGCAGTAAGTGTATCTGTCTGCGTGTCTGCAGTGTTTTCACATGCTGTATTGGCACCTTGTGTTTCCCTTGAGCAGTGTGTGTTTCCCATATAAGGGTGTGTGTGCTGTCAAACCCTCCTTGGATTCTGCACAGTGTGTGTGTGTGTGTGTGTGTGTGTGTGTGGTTTTTAATAGATGCAGAGGAGGGCTGCACTATGCCCATGTAAGAACAGTCTATGCTGGGGAATTCAACTTGCCATTTACATGCTGTACACATACAGACATGGGATATAAACCATGACAGTGGCTTTTAGAGTTTTTGATGTCATTCTGTAACCACGATCAGTCGCTTTAAGGCTTTTAACTCGAGCGGCTGAAGCTTTAACCCACATTAGATGGACTTTGTATCTTGGGTTGCGCTCATGTTTGCAGAGTCATTCTCACATAAACAGCAAGACCTGTGAGTCAAACAGCAAGCTCTCTAATAAACTTATAAACCTCTACATCGAATTGAGGCTCTAGTGTCTCTAGAGGCCAAAAAATATATAGTTTTCCCACTTCTAAGTTTGCTAGTAAAAGATTTTGTTTATAATAATGACTTCAATGTTTATGACTGGTAGAAGATACTGTTGTTTTGCCTCTTTAAGTGATAAAGCAAATAAAAATCTGCTTTTGCCACTGTGTTTATATTAACTTTAAGTTGTTGACTCGGTTAAAGGACTAATGTGCATAAAATAAAAACATAAATGATGCAAATCAAAAACCAAATCGAAGGATTACTAAAGTTACATCTGAAAATATAGGATTTTCTCTATTACTTAACCTGGTTATTGTATTAAATAACAAATAGTTTTATATATTAACTTAAAAAATTGTTCTTGTGTGCACCAGTAGTCCAAAACTTATCAGAATTAGTTCTACTTTAAGTTGATCTTTTTGTTTTAACTATTTTTTTTTGTCTAAAACCAAAGCAAAAACAGTATTTGTTTTTATAGAATAGTGTGATGATTAAATCTCCTATTTTAATCAGTCTAACTTTTCACACTGCTCATACGGCACCTGCTTATTTTTACACTACAAATCTATTTCTGGGTCTTTGCGTGTAAAATGCTCCTGCATCAGTAAATGCAGCTGAAACACAGTAGCACATGCACTCATAGAGCTGATGTTACGATACGTAACCAATGTTGTCATTCGTGTTCTTTAAACGTTTTTATACCAAATTTACATACTAGTAACACAATCGTTTTGTCCATTTTTGAACACAAAAACAAGTCTTACACTGCTCTTGTGGTGTAGATGTGTTTCTCCAAAAAAACATTTGAATGTGCAGGATTTAAATTGTCAGTGACGCTGAATTTGATGGAGAAAAAAAAAGTTTAATCACTAGTGTCGAGGTTGAACTTCTGTAGCAGAAAAGTCAGGGTGGAGATGTTTACTGGTTTAAAACAGTTTAATTGTCCCTGAGGTCAGTGAACGGGCCTTTTACAACTGATTATGTAACATATTTGTCTTTGCTATGTGACCTAAATTATATCTTTGCGTATTTTTTTAAAAGAACAGCTTCACTCGAATTTATCAAACATGTTTCTGCTCTAGAACAGCTTATCGGCTGACCTCCATTTTAACCTTGACAACTTTCTGTTTCTATTTATACATGAACAGGGTCGACTGCTGACTGTGTCTCTCTTGTGTGGCTCACTTAACAATCATGCGTAGTTGCTGCATGTTACAGACACATTCTTGAAGCCAACATGGCCTCGAGTGAGCCGAACTAGTGGCTTTTGTAGAACTGGAAAACATTTTTTCTTGTATATTTGAGTTATGCATGGTTTTGCACGTCCTGTCGCAGGTTTTATCTAAAATTAGACGTCAGTTGCTCACTGTGAGACCCAGGCTGACTAAGGTTTCTGTCACTTTTAGCAGTAAGGGCCTTTTCAAACTCGGAGAGATCATTTTTGTGGAAGGTGCCTGGCAAGAGTAGCTAATACAGAAGGTATACTTATAAGAGTCCACATCGATGAGACGTCAGACTTTCTATTTAGTTTGGAAACGTCCTGCCTTTTAAATTCATTTGGTATAATGTTAGCATAACTGCAGTATCTTTCTTTAAAGATATGCTAATGTGTCTGTTTGTTGAGTTTATTATTATTGGTGCAGGAGAAGTTAGCAGCAGTAGCTAACGTTGCTTAATTTCATCTTCACTTCTGCCACTAAAATACCTTAAATAACTGGAAAACACAAAAAGCAGCTCTCAAATCATAGACTAATCATGGTAGTGAGACACTGCGATAGTGATGGACAAAAACATATTCTATTTGAGGAAATGTCTGCAGCATATTATAAATAAATGTACAGTCTTAACACCAGCTGTGTTGCTTCAAAGATCTGGGTCGAGCTGTGGCTTATGTCGCTTCTCTTTTCTGTTTTCGCTCTTTGTCAGGATGTGGAGAAGGACAGAGAGCTGCGGACGGAGTTCAGCAGGGAGGAGATCGGGCAGAAGATCGAGGAGTACAACGCGCTGACCAAAGACCTCCTTAAAATGACACTGGTGAGTGGAGAGCACACGCTCAAGCTTACTGCGCAGTATTTCAGTAGTACTGCACGCTGCTGCAGCGACAGTCATTAACTTAAAAGTATGCGACACTCACCTCAGCACCACTGATTCATTTTCAAGGCACTTGTGTTTTTGATTATATTCTGCGTCTACTACAAGAAGAAAACATGTTGTTGTTAGAAATAGCACAAGTGTTATGAACAAACATGCCAACTTGGGCAGGATTTAAATTTCAACATGTGAATTGCGATGGAGTTTCAACCCAGCATTCCTCAGCAGTAATTTCACGGTGATGTAATTCCTGCTATTGTTCTCCCCCACAGTGTTTTCCTTGGCAGCGTGAAAGGTGTGTGTGTGAAGTCGTAGTTGCACCACGAATCACTAACTCAACGTTAAAGCCTTAGGGTTTTAAGTGAAGCAAAGGTTTTGTGCTGTCTGATATGCACCTCGTCTGAGAATACGAGTGGTTTCTTAGAAACGGTAGGGGAAAAAAGGCTTGAGTTGGAGTACTACGTTCAGTTTCTCACCAAGGGAAGTCAGGACATTCATGCAAGTTCCTTACAACATCTCTAAATATTGGAAAATTTATGATGAGGATATTTGACAACTTGTTTAACACATAAAGCAGCCCAGGTGTAGTGGGAGAAAACTATTGCATCGGCATTTAGTTATGTTTATTGTTACTAATGATGGCTTTCGTCTGCTGAGAAAATCTTGACCTGTTAATCTACAAAATCGTTCAATCATTTTCTCAGACCCACAAGTAATGTCTTAGTATTGGTCATAATACTGAATATTTGTGATTTACTGTCATGTTTGACAAAGACAAATAACAAATTCTCACATTTGAGAAGTTCACAACAGAGAAACAACAGAATTAACGACTGGACAGAAGTTCTGACTGCAGGCAAACCTGCAAATTCTGCAAGAACACACCAATTTTTGCGACTTGCTTTGAGAAGCACAGAAGATGTTGGCGTCATGGTTGGAGAGGGTTGGTGAATTAGCTTTGTAAGCTAACTCGACCTGAAGTTGTTGAATATAATTTTTATATATATATATAATATAAAGATGTTTTTATATACTGACATTCCTCACAAATATTTTAAACATCCTTATTAACCCTTTTTAAATTAGAAAAAATACTTTAGTGCACGATGATAAAATGATAATAAATACTTTAGTGCATGATGCTAAAATTACTTTATCATCGTGCACTTTATGATTTTCTCTGCCGACCATCAGGATGGACTGACCCAGATGGGAACATCCAACAAATTTCATTCCTAATCGTTAGTGTACCCATCTAAAGATTGTTTTACAGTAGTGTGCAGATAGAAAAAGCAGCTGAGTGTAGTCAGTCACATGAGAGATTGTCACGGGCAGTGATGCCTCCTCGTTCTTAAATCAAGTCCGTCCTAAATCCGACTAAAACTGGAACTAACACAGTGACCTCTAGAGTCTAAATATGTTGCTTTCCACCGAGTGTTTTGTAAAGTTCTGCTACAAGCAGCTCCGTTGTTTCAAAAAAAATGGTAAAGTTGACAAGTTCTGCTACAATCCACACATTTCTTCCTAATTCTGTCCTCTCTTCATTCTTGTTTGCTTTTCTTATATCTCTTTTATTTCTTTTCCACTTTTATTTTCTCTTCCTTCGTCTCTTCATCACTTCGTCTCCGGTATCACAAGCTTCCCTTTGTCATCTCTTCTAGTTTCATTCTGACTTCAGACTGTCGACTTTACACCCGCACACAATCATCCAGGCCCCATATGGAGTAATTAGATTAGGATGCTCTTCCTCCATCTGATGCCATCTGTCCTGCAGGACTTGCTGGGCTTTTACTGGGTGGACTGGCCCCATTTGCAAAGATCGTATAGCATGCACTGTTGAATTCAGCAACACGTTGCGAGACACTCTCTCTCTCTCTCTCTCTCTCTCTCAGGGTCCTACTGGTGTGTATACTGGTTTCATCAAGGTTCAGATGGATTTGAGGAGGCCGGTGACGGTGCGGGGGCAGGGGCACCAGACAGTGGGAAGAGGGGCCATGATGGAGGAGGCTTTCTATCTGCCCCGAGGAGTCATCAACACCCTCCACATCAGCTCCAATAACACAGTCAGACAGGTGGCCGACACACACACACACACACATATCAACACACATCACTTTACAGCTTGCTAAATAACTTAATCAAGCTCTGACGACACATGGGGTTTGGTTCACACAGAAGACGACTGATGTTGAAGTTTAATTGAAACTTTGCTCCGTCTGTTTTCTCATAAACAAAAAGGAGTTTTGAAATATCCCATAGAACGACTAAAACCAACAATAAATTGTGTCTGCTCGGTGTAACATCTGCAAATCTGATTGTTTATTTGTGCAGCCGAGTTCATAAATCTGTTTGTGTGAAGATCCAGTAGCATCAGATGACAGACAGAACAATCGAGATGCTTCTAATTAACATCGGTGGTGGCGGTTTTACGTTTTAGGAGCTGGAGTTTGTAGGTCCACACATGCTGCAGGTCACTTGATGCTGATTATGTTCATTTATGCATCTGTTACATTATGTTTTAGTTTTTGTCATAAATTTAGAGATGTGTGACATTGATGATGTTTTCTGGCTTTTTGTTGATAATTATAAGACGATAATGCCAAAATTTTAAGTTTAAGTGCCAGAGTTTGACAACACAAAATACACCAGGCAGTATGAATCTTAGGCCTAAAGTTTCCCAAAGTAGTTTGAAACCATCTCTCTTCATCTGGCAATTAAATCTTAACGACCGTAGACTCAGACTAGCGGTGTCTCTATTTTGTCTGCTGGTGCAGTTTGTTCTTTTGGGCCTGCGGTTTTAGGCCGCTATGCCTGCACTACAGTAGCACAATAAACTCTCAGAGTAAGTTGCCAAGAAGCAGAAGTTGTCGATAATGTCGATCATATCTGAGTGTTTCGTTTGTTTTGTGTGTGTTCAGGTGATCGTCGCTCTGTTGAACAAGTTCACTGTCGCTGACAACCCGGCCAAATACGCCCTGTACAAACGCTGCCGCCGAGAGGATCAGGGTAAGACCACTGGTGTGTGTGTGTGTGTGTGTGTGTGTGTGTGTGTTACTAGTCTGGGCCTGGTGATCGGAGGACTCCTCCTGAAGCAGATCCAAGAATGAGTGGCCCACCCCCTCCTGGACCTCCACTTGGTCCCATGGATGCTCCCTTTCCTCGTAGAACCCCCTATGGCCCTCCACCTCCTGATTTCTGTCCACCAAGAGGACCTGGGGGCCCTCCTATGAGGCCTAGTAAGCAGTCACAGCCCTGTTACCATTTTGCACCATGTTTTTGAATGTAATCAGTAAAATTCACTCTCTCTCTCTCTCTCTCTCCAGTGTGGGCTCCTCCACCTCCAGGAATGATGTTCCCTCCTCGTTTCCCTCCAGGTGGACCCTCTCTTCCACCTGCTCCTCATCCTCGCTACGCTCCCCCCGTACGACCCTCTGGACCTGACAGACTTCCAGCTCCTTCCATGGGTCCTCCCCCTCCTCAGCAGTCCCTCCCCTCTCCACCACACAGCCAGTCCCAAGAGGAGCACGCAACCTCACCTGAAGACGCCATTTGAGCCTGACCAAGATGATGTGTTTCTGGTAAAACTTAAACTCAGTGGTAGATAAATAGCGACAGATTGCAGTTTTCCACCTTTATGTTTTCTGTAACATCTATTTATTAACCAGGAGGATGTATTTAATGAAGAGTGCTAGCGGAGGGGAAACCACCAGTCTTCATTTGCCCACTTTGTCGCTGTCTGCCTGCTTCTGGCCAGTCTTTCTTGTTTTCACATCCTGTCTTTTCTCTCTCCTACCTGCTTTCTTTCTGCTGCTCTCGCTTCGCCCTGTCAACATCCAGCTACATTCCCTGTGACACTATTACATGTTGTTGTGGAGTCGCAGTGACTGCAGCTGAGCTCTGTTGTGTAATCCCACAGGCAGCTGAACCTGTATTTGTGGGAACGTTGGGCACGTGAACCAGGAATAGTTGCTTGTTTGTTTTTTAAAGGGGCTTAAATTGAAATGTGTGCATGTAGAATTGCTGTACGTTGCACATGGCAGAGCGTGAGTGTTTAACATATGGAATCCGTTTCTTGCCAGTGGCACAGAAAAAGAAACGAGCTACCAGGGGAGAAATATTGGCAGAGACAGTATATTCTGTTACACCAACACACTTGCTTGTAATATACTGTACATTTTTACAGATTAGTCATTAAGCATTTGATTTGTTGCTCACCCTGAACTCAACAACACTCAAAGCACATCTCATCAGGTTTTCTTTTATCCTTCCGTGTTTCATAAAATATAATTAAAGTGCATAACATAATTGCTTGCCTGTAGGCTTTGGAACAGCATTGTTGCAATGACTTACATATTCTCCATGCTTTTATGATGTGGCTTACAGAAGCAATTTGTTTTGTTGAAATAAGCTGTGACTCATTGTGACAATGGTGGATTAAAAGGAATGACTGGAAAGAAGCAAACATGAAAGCCAGTGAGATCACGCCTGTGTGAGTTTTGTAAAAAGTAATTATTAATAGATGAATAAAGCCTGTCAAATAGTCAGTGTCTCCATATTTCACTGATAATAAATTTCTAGCTGTTTTGTATGGAAGTGTAAACTTGAACAGCAGCTGCTGTGGATACCTAAACATCACAAAGTTTTTATTGATTAGTGTTTCATATGATATTGTACATATACATGGAATGGAAATATAATTATGTTAAATTACTAATTGCAAATGATTTCAGTATTCTTGGTACTATATACTTTAAACTATTGCAACTCAGTTTGTACAGCACAGTTCATATGTAATAATCCCTAACCAAACTGTTGTGTCGTTTTAGACATTTATAAAATGTTTATTTCAAAATGAACTGATATTTTCAATAAATTTGCAAGAATGCAACTGAAATTCCAAACTTGTAAACTGTATAATTCCTGCTAACTACTGGGTAATATCACATTTTAGAAGAGAAGAGCCTTTTGGTCATTTGGCAGTTTTAAGCTAGAAAAAAATCAGTCTGTGTCTCATCAGCTGTTATTACAGCTGGTAACATGCTCTACATGACACAAGTGTCTCAAAGAAGTATAAATTGTTGCTTTTGCTCTTAGTGAAGGAAGACAGATAATTAAGCTTTTTTTCCACATTGCATGTATGTATTGATGCTGATAACAACTGACAACAATACACAGCACATTTTAAGTGAAGCTAATTAATATGCAACAACAGGCACTTTTGAATGAAGATTGCAGAGGTGTACCGAGCTACCAAACCCTGCACGGTCAGCAGCCTCACTCCCAATATTCAAGAAACTAATAAAGAGAACTTTTCCATAACTTTCTATGCACTTAAAAAAAAACTTGCATCTCATGAAATGGACATACTTCTTCGGATAGTGCTTTGCTTTACAGTTTTTCTCCCTGACTTAGTTTTGCTTGCTTTGTACCTCACTTGTAAGTCGCTTCGGATAAAAGCATCTGCCAAATGAATAAATGTATAATGACATATAAAAGCTATGATGCCATCATC
Organism: Helostoma temminkii; assembly: GCA_900302695.1. Taxonomy (NCBI): domain Eukaryota; kingdom Metazoa; phylum Chordata; class Actinopteri; order Anabantiformes; family Helostomatidae; genus Helostoma; species Helostoma temminkii. The sequence goes on along the minus strand of OMLM01000198.1, from coordinate 51,325 downwards.
ACTGTCCACCATGTTGGAAACATGAACTGCTGAACAGAACGTGGGTGAAATAGAATAACATTTTGTGGTTATGTACACATAAAATATAAATAATACTTTCATGTTAGGGTCATGAAATGTTGGGAGTCAATTTTTCAGTTACATTAAGCGACGTGGGCAAAGACAAAGTGATTGGTTAGAGGCTGAAGTTATTTCTTACATTAAGTGTTTTTCAGTTTTACTAGGACACGTTGGGAATAGTCAGCACTTCCCGCAGCACAGTGTGTTCTCTGCACATTCAAGAGTTACAGATATGCAAATAATGTACAGTATGTTCTGAAGGTGGCAGTGCTCTGAAGTGAGATTAATGGTACTGTTAACATATTTAAGGGTTTTTTGTTCCTGCATCAAGCACTATTACCTTTAGTCTTTAAGGAAGTACATATGGAAGCCTGCAGGGACTTAATCTGGCAGTACATCTTTGTCAATATAACCCATTTTCAGTTTGTCGCGTATAGACTCCAAAATGGGACAACCCCCACAGCTGAAAAATGGCACAAATATACAAAATTTCTTGGGGAGGGTGGGACTCATGATAAATTTTCACAAAAAAATACAACCAGCCTCCTGTTGGCTTCCTTCAGTCGAAAGTAGGAAATTATAAGGGGAATACCATTGCTTGACATTGTAATAAGTCCCGGGCAAGATTAGGTACTTTGGCTGGTTTACTATTAAGATATGCATCAGTATACTACACGAAAAATACTGCATAACCACAAAGTAATTATAAAAGGTTTAATTGTAAAACTCATTCACATCATTACCAAAAAGACAAATTTACCCAAAACATATGCCAAAAATGATTGATTTGAATATTTCACCACCTTAATGTTTAAAAATAAAAAAAGACCCAGTTTATAAAAATCTGTACTGTTTGTTCATCCTTATAAACAGTTTGTTAGCTCTATGAAGATTCAAAGATGGGATATGACTGGAAGGATTGGATTGGTTCCTTCCCTGTTTACAATTAACCGTCACTGCTGCTGATTTTTTATAAAATAAATCCTAACAAACCTACACAACTGTAAAATCAAATAACACACTGAAACAATCTGGTCATAATGATAGATGTACTTGTTTTATAAGTAAAAATGCAAATGCGGATTCTGCTTTGAATTGTGTGTGCAAGTGGAGAAGAGAGGTAGATACATAAGCAGAGAATGTAACCGATACCTGGTATTTGACGCTAGCCAATGGTTCAGTCAGTTCAGATCACCATGTCATTGTATCGTTGACAACCATTATAACTGCAATCACAGATGTAGCGGTTCATTTGATCTGTGTATTAACAAAACATTTTTACACTAAAAAAAAAAAAAAAAAAAAAAACATGGGTTAAAACCGGGTCGGTTCTAATCCAGGATTCTTCAGAATGGATGAAAAGGCTGATGAAGGCAAAGACAATAAATGCCCAGTTATCCCGTTAACACCTTATGTAGTCTTTCTCTAGGATCTGTGATGCCTGCCTCACTGAATTTGGGCTTTAGACGAGATACTTTCTGAATAATCAATGTTATGATTGTGGCATTTACAGTAAGTCATCACTGAATTTGCCACAGAAGATAAACTGCAACTCCTAAAAATGCATCATCAGCACTAACATAAGATCATAATGAGTGAATTTAACTTCAGGTGTAGATGCTGCTCAGTGTTGGATTCTCTCTGAGACAACAAAACAACAAACTCGTCGTCATACGATCACCACCTAATTATGCAAACATAAAGAGTAATTATACGTTAATACAATACATTTAAATTGATCCACATACAAGAATGCAATTATAAACCAATATTTCCTCATGTGTCATTGGGAAAGTCTCAGCAGCTACACTCACAGTGTGACGGTGTGGAACAATGACTGTGAGCTCTTGATTTGAATACTGCAAGAAGGAAAACTGTATACTACACCACTAGACTCTACACTACTAAACTACAATGTTCAAACAACTGGGAAAACAATTCAAGTGAGTCAATGTGTAACGGTGTCCATGTCAGATGGTACAGCTTCATAACTGTAAGTAAACCAAAAAGTTAAAAAAAAAAACCCAAAAACAATGACAGTGTTTACCAGTTCTAGGCAACAGCATACACATTGTGTTTGTAAACTAACTTGTGCAGAAACACATTTAGCTTGAAGGCCTAATAACACTGATGCAATCCAAACACCAAGCTAGACTGGAGTAAGCACTTGTCACTAATTGTTTCCCCCAAAGTGAACATGCCAAATTAATTCAGTGTACAGAGCTATGACTTACTCAATGTTTAAAGACATTGGCATCTTAACATTACAAATTCTAAAAGGTTAATTTAGGTGGTCTGTAGAGAGAAGCGCAATGTTTATTCTCTTTTTGTGTGGATCTGATACTAAACTGTTTCATATTTTTACAAAGGCAACCTGAGCAAACACAAAATACAAGTTTTCAATGATGTATTTTTCTGAGCAAATCACACAGCTAATACCTGAATGCCTAATGTGAAAAAGTGAATGGACCCTGAACCTTGCAGCTAGTCGGGGTCTGGACACTGACAAGGCCAACAATGACAAGGCAACCATCATAAAATATTTTGAACCAAGTTGTGACGTATATTCATGCGCTACATCTGAAATGATGTAAAGCATGAATTTACATGTAAACATGACTTAAATCGTGCTTCATCAGGGGTCATTTTGTGTGCTACCAGGAGTATTACACTTCTATTAAAAACGTGTCAGTGTCATGCTTTGCATTGGGCTTCTTTCATCGAACAATTCCAAGGGTCAATAAAAACCTGGTTTTATTAGCTTTGGCATCCAGTGATACGACCCTGAAAACAACACTGAGACACAGTGATGTCTAAAGTAACTTCTCACAATGAAAAGCAATGCAGCAAACACTAGAACACATTTCAAGAGCTACGTCAGACCTTTGTAAGATGAACTAATTGTCTTTTCACATTAAAACCATCTCTTAACTCTGATCGAATAGAAACCAACACTGGTAAACAAAAAAAAAATAATAATAATAATTCTAACATGTAAATGGAAAAAGTAACATTTCTATTCCTGTTTGTCCTTTAATAATGAGTTGATGTGTCTGCCTTTCAGCAGGAAGGTCAGCTTACCGACTGGTGTCCCTGTTAGCAGTGTAGTGGATTGTGGGAAGACTGAGAAAAGGGAATGCTACTGTGTGTGTGTCATTTGAAGTCCTTGTGTTTCCTAACGTGTGATTGTATGTGTGTGTCCTCAGCAGTTGAGAATGGGCCTGTTTCTCTCCGGTCTGAACGGGAACACAGAGCTGTCAGAGTCAGCCTTCGCTCTGTGGGGACCCAGCGTAGCCACGGCCTGGAAAACACAATACACTTGATTGGTAAAAGGTGCCTGACCACACAAATGCCACCTGTAGACAAAGACACGGGTCTGTGTATAGGCTGGCACAGACCTTTCTTATCGCCGTCCAGTCCTCTAGGATGTCCAAGTCAGGCAGCATATAAACGATATATGGTCGTAAGCAGAGTTAAGGACCCAATTAGAATATGAATATGATCATTCTAGATAACTGTAATTGGGATGGTTTAGGAGCAGAGGCAGTAATAATATCAATGATAACTGTATTAGAAGGATATCAGACACCACTGAAGGTCTTCTCCTCTTCTTGTCTGGACTTAAAGCATCTCTCCTTTTCTTCCTCCCTGACAACTCATCATTCCACAGCTCTGACAGAGAGACAGACAGAAAGATTAAAAAGTTGATGTGTATGAATTCAAGGTAAAATGCCTGTGTATATTGTCCTTTTATTACTAATTTATACTAATTTTATAATTACAGTGTGTTTCATATGCTAGTTACACATTTATGGCCAAACATGATAGTATACTGTATGAACATGATTTAATAACTGAGGGTTGTGAGTGTTACCAGATGTAATGTCTATGCTGTGTCTGTCTTCTTCCAGTCTTCTAATTTTCTCCTCCAGTTCACTCTGTACTGTGTCAAACAGTAGCAGCTTCTCACTCTGCACACACAGCACCATGTCAAAAGATTAAACAGATCAAACACAAAAATGAGTAAACTATTGGCAGTTTTCTGCATAAATTAGTCAAGAAATGTGCTCCCATCTTCACCAAAGTCACAAATATCAACAAACACAATACAAAGACAGTCAATCTGACACTTCAGTAGTGTAGTAGAAGATGGGTGATACAGCAGGACAATGACCTACAGCAGGACACTACAGTCAGTCTACTATAGAAAGTCTTTGGAGACACAAACTCTGCCCTCTGAAGTGGGTAAGTCAGAGCACAGACATCAACTCAATAGCGATGCTGTGGAATGACCTTGAGCGATTCACACCAGACGTCCTGAAAATGTCTCTGAACTGAAGCAGTTCTATAAGGAAGAATGGTCCAAAATACCTCTTTAATTTTGTTCAACTCAAACCCACAGCTCCAGGAAGTGTTGCTGCCAAAAGTGGTTCAACCAGTTATTAAAACACTGATTACTTTACTTTTTCTACCATCCCAGTTTAATCCAGTTTAATGGGTGTGTTCAATAAAGACAAGAAAGATCATGACTGTTCTTTATATGCGTTTTATCTGCTTTATATTTTGTTTCATACGGTGCACTGTACTTTATGCAGGAAATCAGGACGTTGCAAAGAGTTTACTAACTTCTTCATGTCTGTACATCTTTGACATTTATGTAGCTCAAATAACATGCAAATGAGTGACTTACAGAAGTAAGGACTTAAGAGTAATTGCATTGGCTTAGCAATACTTCTGAAAGTGTGTGTGGGTGAATGTGCATGTGTTTGTGTCCAACCTCCCAGTGCTGGCATGCTGCTTGAATCTCACACTGATACTTATTCTTCACGGACTCCAGACACAGCTCTCTGTAGATACCTGAGAGCAAGAAAGAGAGTGACGCACACACAGCAGTTTCCACTGAAGCATAGTATTGAGGTTTGGAGCTTTTTTTAGTATCGTGTGATCAATAACAAGAAAAGGCTTCAGTTTCAGCAGAATCACATGTTCACCTGACACAAACTCTTGTTTGTGTCAGGTGGTCAAGGGCAATTTTCTTAGTTTACTGTTGTTGTTTTTTTAACGAATGTTGTTATTATAAATCTTTTGTTATTTCACTCATCATCTATCTAGCAGGTAATTATAAAGACTGATGGCTATGCAAAAGTATAAAGTCCTAATCCTGATTGGATTCAGTAGTAGCAAAGTGTACTTGCCAGTAATATTTATGCAGAGGCTATGACTGTTTAGTATTAAATAATTTTTACCTGCAGGTGTCCCTAATGAACACTGTGTAAAACAAGGCTTCCTGTGAATAATTGTTTGTTGATAAAGCTGACTGCAAAGCTTCAGTGTTTCAGTAGCAGATTACAAGAGTAAAAGGTTTTTATGTGTTTGCAAGCGTTGAACATACCTGCCACTTTAGTGCGGACCTGCATATTCTCCAGCAACACTGCCAGAGGCTCCAGGTATTCTGCTGCCCGTCCAGCCTCAACTTCTGCCAGCTTGCTGTTCACCTGAGTGAGACGCTCACGGTACAGCCTGCACAAAAAACATACATGTAACTACAGATGTAGCTTTTTCTTTTTGATAATTGTTTGAAATTTTCAAATTGAAGACAAACTTGACAAATATTTGTCAGTCTTACTGGTCTTTAAGATCAGTGAACTGTTTCTCCAGGTTGGACATTTCATCCAGACATTCCATCCTCCTCCTCTCACAATCCTCCTCATCCATTTCTGGAAAAGCAGAAAACATCCCAACACATACATACACACAGCTCCAGATCAGTTATTTTAAGTATGAACTTTCCCTTTTACATTGTTTACTTTTGTTCATATGGCCTTTCTTTGGATAGCACTATGCAGTATACAGTACAACTTAATCTCCTCCCAAGGTAACCATCTCTGAATTGACCTAGCCAAAAATTACACAACAGGAAATTTAATGGCAGCCATTTTCTCTGATAAATTGCAAACAGCTGTCGTCCATATAGCAGTTTATAACTTTAAGTGGTTTCAGCAGACATACTGTAAATCTGTTAGTCTGAAATAACCTGACAGTCTCACAGAGTTTCTGTCACTTTTAAGTCAATGACTTTTTTTTTTTACTTTTCTATTGTGGTATTTATTATTATAGTTTCACTGATACAGCTATTGACTATGTTTTGTTTTGTTTTTAAAGTCACTTTAAATCTTTTTGTTTGTACTTGTTTGTACTTTTTGCAAATACACATCACAGACAGCTATGCTCTTCAACCACGCCATGAATAAAAATGATTCTTTCTGATGCATTCACTAATAAACTCTTTTAAGTAGGACAGTGGTTCTCTTTTTTTCTGTTTGATTATTTTTTTCCCCCAGAGTTTCCTACCTGAGCTGTCTCCATCTTCAGAGACAGAGGAGGTGTCTGAATCCTCATCCTCTGAGCTGGATGCCTCATGCTCCTGCTCTTCCACCTCCATCTCCTCTGCTGTGCTCTCCTTCTTCTCTCGATCACGGTGCACCGGCATGGCAGCAAATAGCTGTAGACTAAACATATTGCTTAATTCATTTGGTTTTCATCTGCACAGTGTAGGCTAATAAGTGTGTATTGCTGTGTATTAGTTTAGAATTGACTTACACAATTACGGACATGATTAAACATGTCTGAGCATGACAGTGTTTCACAACTATTGTCCACTAGTGCATTCTCGCAATATGGGCACGGCCGCTGAAGTAATAGTTTAAAGTAATTATAAATAATTACAATTTACTTGTTCTTGAACACATTTTATTGTTATGACTGCTTGGGCTTCTTATACCTGTATATTTCTGTTTCTCTCTTGTGAGCGTCACTAAATCAAATCGATGTGGTGCAACCACCTTATTTCTGTTCCTAATGATGGAGGTTTTATGCATATGTTTATTCTTCTGTCTACATTTTGGTATGAAACATCAACTTTTAAAAATCCTCTTGAAACAAATAGGTTGTTAGGTCACCGTGTACCCCTGAAAACAACGAAGCCCTGATGGCAGATAGCTTTATATAATAATGCTAGTTAGTTACATTACTAAAGGTTACTCGTGTGAAGACATTTTATCTGACTGGGATATTTGACTGTTTTTCTGTTTCAACTACACATAACAAATACACATAAAAACAACACATCAAGCAATGCGTTAGCATATTAGCACGCTAGTACTGTTACGTAGCAAACAGTACAAGCACGACTTGTTGCAAAATATATTAAGAAATCGCAAAAAGTAACTCACATAGTAGGGGGGTGCTGGACGCTTGCGATAATGCTTAAAGAAACGCAATTTCAAAATGAAACAAGTTTAAACTTGTACTTTTGCTCGCATACAATTTTACTCGTGTCCCTAAGCTAAGCTAAAAACAAATCTCAGAAGGGCGCTCTTATTAGTAATGGGAATTGTAGTTTTCTATAATCCCTAAAATTCACTTTATTGAAAGGCTACCAGTGAGCCGTAAACTACGTTACCCAGGATTCCGCACTGTAGCTTAAGGCGGAGAGTTCAAGCAGAATTGTTGATAGGGACCTGAACTTTTAACGGCAGTAAATTTGGAAATGTGTCAGAAGTAACTATATTGCAGTACATTCGTATACGTTAATCTCAGGGTTCTGGATAACAAAGCACCGTTATTGTTGAACTATGTTTGTGTTGAATTTTTCTGTTATCAATTATTTTGCCCCCCCTCCCTCCTCCGCCATGATGTTTTGTCAGTGGACAGCGGAGCTAGCTAACTTAACCATCTAGTTTAGCCTTCGGTCTGCGGACTGTTGTGGAAGGGAGGTGCAATGGATGGATGCTTCGCCCCGCTACGTTTCACAATTTTGTCTTAGCTGAAACAGAATGCACCCTCTCCTACAAAAAATACTCCTGGATATACTCCGTGTTGTTGCGGAGGAGTGCTAGATCTGGGCGTAGGGTTGATAAATGACACCGGAGATACGGGTTTTCGTTATAGCTTGAAGATTAACGCTAGCTGGTGGCTACACGGCTAGCTCCTCCTTGGTGTCTACCATAGCGTTTTGGTCTCCTGCCTCAGGAATGTTCTCCAAAAAGCCTCATGGGGACGTTAAAAAATCAACACAGAAAGTGTTGGACCCAAAGAAGGACGTGTTGACGAGGCTCAAGCACCTTAGAATTGTCATAGGTAAGTTAAAAACCTTACTAAGCAGCTAACATTTAGCTTCTATGTGTCTGACCGAGTATACAGGGAATGCCACACCAAACTCATCTTGAAAAACGCTCAAATTAAAATTGGTTTGCATGGAAACAGAGACGCAGTCTTTTTTAAAGCAAACTTTGAGGCCATGATAGGATCTTACTATCCGCTTATCAATTCGGCATCACCCACAGTGCATGGTGAAGTATTGTATTTACATTTATTTTAATGTGTTTCTTTTAATTCTAATTTCCCTTGATGTTAATGGTGATTGCTGCTTTTTTTCCCACTGTCAGTGACTTTGCATCAATAAGTCTTGTGCCTATTGGACTCATAGTGAAAGATATTTAAAAGTATATTGAGTTAGCTGTGTCTGCTGTCAACAGAATATGTCTAGTTAAAAAATGTCTATGCTTTAAACTGTTCGTAAGTAGTTTGTCAAAATTTTAGCTTAGAGTATTTGTATAGAGGAGGATTGGGTATATTGTTTTTACTACTAAGTGAGAGCACATACATGTGTGAGAAATGTGTTTTGTTAGTTAGATACATTACAACACAACACTGATTGCAGTGTTTTGAACGTGTGGGAGAACAGGGAGGATGGCAGGGCAATGAGTATGAATAAGTGATGGATCTTTCACTCACACTCACTTGCTCTTACACATGTACACACTGACATGCACAGACACACACACACACACACACACTCTGACCGGAGAGAGGAACAGCTTCCACTATTTCCTCTCAATGTCCAGTACAGTAGCTTAACTTCCTGTTTCTATTGTGAGAGCCACTAGGTTCTGTATTGAGTGAACGTGTGTGTTTGTGTGTGCTAGACAGAGACAGAAAGGGGTGTGCCCCATCTCTGAGCTCTATGGGGAACTCAAAGACCTTGATAACGATCATAGAGACATGCAAACACAAATATACTTGCAGAGCCATTGTTTGAGAATGCTCAAAGTGCTGGACAGTAGCTAACCACACAGTTTAACATGGTGCAAGACCACCAATTTGGAAAATGCACATTAGTTGCAGCTCAACTGCATTTCACACCTGACCCTAAAGAATGATTCAGAAGAAAGCTATTAAAATGCTTTGCAATCCCTTTGATGCAGTCTGGTTACTAAGTAACCATTGCAACATTTTTGGCCATTTTTGATGCCACAACACTTGTTTTTATGATACTGTGAAGGCCATGGCTCAGTTTATGTGGATTTTTTTTTCCTACTGTGATAATTTCTTCTGTTACTTATTACAGCGACAGGAGAAACAATTCTTGGTAATATGTATAACCAGAAAATTAGGGAAGCCACATGTTGCTTGTATTGACTAGACTAGAGAATTATCATATACAATTCTGTGTACCAGTGATAAATAATTTGGTGTGGGTTTGGTATACGAAATGGTAATCAGGAGGTGAGAATGTGTTAAAAATGTCAGCCCTGAGAGGAAAAGATAGAAAACCACTCAGCTAGGCCACTGACACCAAACAAGGGCAAGCACTATGTCACAAAACACAAATGGCTTGTGTTAGAGTGGCAGAGTTCAGCTTTCAGACTTCATATAAACAAACCCAGAGACAGTCACCAGAAGCTCTCCTGTACGTGTATACCTGCGAACATGCTTTTTTGGTTTTATCTCAGGGTCTGTCAGTGCGTCTTCTTCCTAATGACAGCCACGGGGCAGAGATTCAGTCCAGAGCACATGAAAGTAAACTTCTTATCTGCCAAGATTGTAAACCATAAACTGCAGCCATGGGCCAGACTTGGCTGTGAGTCTTTTACACGACGCACATGTATCTGGAGATCCCAGATGATGCAGTTACTCAAATGTTCGAATCTCTACAGCACCTTGCTTATCATTTTGTGTAGAAAGGAGCCAATAATTGGTTTAATTTTCCATTTCACTTGTGTTTTTGTTGCTGCACGTTAGTTAATGTTTCTATTTTTCTCTGACCGCAAACACCTTTGACACTGAAGGGGGAAATATGTGGAAATTAAGCTAGTCACTGAATCATGCTTGGTATTCTCTATTTATACAGTAGTGGTCAGTGTGTTGGAGGCAGTAGCAATGTTTAATGAACATATGTGAGTGATGAAAATGGGAAGTGTTGAATACTGTTCTTACCACAGATAATGAGTTAGCCTGAGGTTTCCATTCCCGAGTCTTTACATTATTCAATTCTCAAGTTTATTTCTCCTCTCATTTCCCAGAAAATGCGGAGCCCTCTGAGCTGAAACAGTTCTTTGACGTGAACTACTCCCACATCTACTATGTCTTCTTTGAGAACTTTGTCACCATCGAGGCCAGCCTCAAGCAAAAAGGTAAGTTCCACTGTCAGGAATAGACATTTAACAGGTGGGGATGGATATACATAAAACAATAAACCATTGCAAGTACAGCCACGTGATTGTGCTTCCTTCAAGCTAGTGTCTGTGTTTCAGGTCACAAGTCTCAGAGGGAGGAGCTGGACTCAATCCTCTTCATCTTTGAGGTAATGAAATGTTACAGATTTATACACTACAAAACTGTTGGATAATAATTTTGCATCTGATGGGCTGCAGTGAACTTTGAACTTTCAACTGTGTCAGACTAGTTTGTCATATGTTAGCGGGGCTTTTAAACCTCTAACATCACACTAAATATGTGTGGTATTTCACTCCTGTAATAGATAATTGTCTTATTTCCTCACACATATTTTTTATTGTTGAAAGTTTGAATACTGTTTCCACAATGTTCAAGATTGCTGGGGATTGTGGAAGATGAACCAAATTTATTTGGATTTGTTAGCAGGGACGAAAGTGTTACTTGTTATATGTGTGCTGGGTTTAGTGTGGCTATAGAATAGAGCTCTAACATTGAACTAAATCATTGAAATGATTCCCGAGCTCTAAATTTCAGTAGGAGGCCTTGGTTAGTACCACAACCCTAGCTGGCATCAACCTCAGACTAAGAGCACTGGCTTTTAGCAACACCCTGAACTGAGTGGCGATGCTTAGAGTAGCTAGGATAAGATAGCACTCCACTGACCACTCCGCTGATCTGTATTTGCTTCTCAACACTCCAGACACTCCTCTTTACATTCAGAACAGGCTACAGGCCTGCAGTCAGTTGTTTAAAAGAATGTGCATGATAGAAGTTTCCCTGGTAGGTGAGCGTTGGAATTAGGGCTTAAATTTACTGTTTGTATATCAATTGTTGCTATCATAAAATTGTGTAAATCCATTAATTAAATAATGAATTGTTATCAAGATGTTTACTGTCCCTTTTTATTGTCTAGTTGAAAGGCCAGTTACTGTTTATTAAATGAATCACAATACATAACTTAAAACATTTTTTCTAAATATTTTCTCTTTTGTCTCCAGAAAATCCTCCAGCTCCTGCCGGAGAGAATCCAGAGCCGATGGCAGTTCCACAGCATCGGTAACTCTCGCTCAGTCATGTTCTTAAAACATGTTAGATTAGATTTTATGCTGTTCTATGTGTTCTGCCCACACATCAGATTGTCCCTGAAAACTGTGTTGATGAGTCTGGTTTAACTAGTTTTGGACTGTCTGGCCACTAGCATAAAGAATTAGTCAATGTAATACAAGACCTAAAGATGTTTTTTACTGCAATTTGACAACTATATTTTCCCAAATGCAAATGAATGTATAATCAGCTGCTAACCTTTGCAGAGCTGGCTACTTAGAGTATATTTATAGTGCACCACAGTTTTGATTGACCAGGCTGATATTTTCTCTCTCAGGGCTGATCCTAAAGAAGCTGTTACACACTGGGAACTCGTTAAAGGTACCAATCTGATTGTCAGTCTAGTCCCATATCATAATTCTCCCATTCTATTATGGGACATGAAGAGCCTCTTCTTCTTATTTTAAACTTTCAATTTTGCAAAAAATACCAAAATTCATCAAACAACATTAATGTATTTCTATTCATTTACATTGAAGATCCGCCGTGAAGGTGTGCGCCTGTTCCTGCTATGGATGCAGGCATTACAGAGTAATGAGCGTGAGCAGCTCTGCATGTTTGCCTGTTTGATTCCTGGCTTCCCAGCACCACTCTGTCAAGGGACGCCACGCACTCTGGACACCCTGATCAACCCAACGCTGAGTTTAACAGAGAGTTAGTACAATAATATACACATAATGAGGATAACAACCAGTGACTGCATTGCACCTTTAACATGATTTGATATGATCTAAAACATTTTTCCCTTAAAGTTAAGCAGAGATTAGACAAATAACTTTAAACAATTATACACTCTACTGTAAACATTTAATCTCACTAATTCTCCCCTTGCAGCCCAGGTGACTCCAGAAGAGATCACTCCACTGGTTCCTCCACAGTCAGGTGACAAGAACCAGGAAGATCTCACTGCCTACTTCCTAGAAGCACTACTGAAATACATGGTAAACCAGGTATTATCTTTAATTCTTACTAACACAGCTAACACTACATAATTACTGTGTACTGGTGTCTTTCTAATTAACTATTTCTCAATATATTTGAGGTAACCAGGTGCTGGGTATGCCTGACATTGTCATACACAAAGTTGGTGGTAGATTGAATATCTATCTTCATATCACTAACTCCCTTAAATACATATTTCATCCCTTACTGACAAAAACTGACTTTATCCTTGTGTTTCCTTCTCAAATTATCAAATACACATGCATGCGGTACACACTGATAACATTCTTAGCCAAACACAATGGTGCTCTTCTCCACTTGACCCTACTCATGTGCGTAATTCTCATTATAACACAAGCTTATTTGTGTGTGTGTCTGTCCCAGGCCAAGTCTCTTGAGTGGCGTTGTAAAGAGAACCATGAACGCGGTTTCAGCTTCCTCTTTGGTCACTTCAGGAAGTTTTACCTTCCTCACATGTTTCCCAATTTTGCCATGGAAACCAGCCTCTACAACCCCATACTGGGTCAGTACAATTAAGCCATTAAAAGCTATTAGATACTGTAACTATAGAATATAGTATAGTACTCTTCTAATATAGTATAAGAAGAGTATGGTAACCATGTGAATAAAGATCCTCTTTCCCTATAGATGTGCCTCCAATGCGTCCTAAGCCTTACTACAGTGTGGTGCGCAGGGAGCAGGACAGTGGTGAAACACTGTACTGCACCAAGGAGAGCTTCCTTCAGGCCAGAGTAATCTTCATCCGCTGGCTGGTTTCTTTCTGGCTGGAGCCACGACCCAACACACAAACGCACATCCCAGGAACAGAGGGGGAGAATGTCCCTAAGAACATACAGGTAAGATGCACATGTATTGTGTTAGTAAATGTGACTCATATTCTGTTACTGGGCGATAGCTGCATGAGCTGATTCTGCTCATCTTTTATTCATGGTGGTCACACCAGAAAGATCCAGAAAAAAAGTAAAAGTAAACCCACTAGACATCAAGTTATGTCTGAGATCAGCAAATGTTATATGTTTGTGAGAATTCTGTAGAAAGGATATTTTATGATATAACAATTTGCCATGACACCTGCATTTTCCATCATTGAAATAAAACATTACTCATCACAAATACTTAAATGAGAAATTAGTTTCTGTCAGTTGTACCTGTATTTGAGTTTCTCCCTTCGTAACCCAACTCTTAACCTCCAGCGGGCAGCAGCTGGACTGGCAGCTCGCTCTGCAGGCAGCTCAGACGACAGCGGCGGAGGTGGGATTCGGTCTGACAGCCACCTGGAAGGAAGCATGAGTTCATGTGGACCAGGAGGAAGCAGCATGGGGCTATCAGGTGGTCCCGGTGTTGGGGGTGAGCCTGAGCAGAGCCACTCCAACACATCCACTCTAACGGAGAGGGAACCTAGCTCTTCCTCACTCTGCTCCATCGATGAGGAGCAGCTGACAGACATGGAGGTGGTCAGGAGAGTACTGACCAGCACCAGAACCAATGTGAACTTCATCATAGAGATCTTTAGACAGGTGAAGGAGAAATATGCGTTTATCTGTAGTTTCAGGTAGTGTCTTTCAAATGTAAGAGTTTATGCATTCAGTTATGTGCATTTTCTCTAGTCCAACTGTTTTTCTGTTTCTCATACACAACATTAATTTGTGCATCAATTGGTCTTTTACAACAATTTCTATTTGAAAGAAACTTTAAATTAAAAAAATCCTTATATGTTATGAAACATGATCTCCTAAGATTTATTTGTCTGTCTCTACAAATGTAGGCATTTCTTCTTCCCATGTGTGAGGCAGCAGCAATGAGGAAAGTGGTCCGTGTTTACCAGGAATGGATCTCTATGGAGGACAAGCCAGTGTTTATGAAGGAGCCAGAAGAAGGTCCGTATCCCATATCCACAGCCAGCAGCCTGGATTCAGGCTCTCAGCTTGGAGACAAAGAGAATGAGGTAAATAATTAACTGTGTAAATCTAATCATTAAAATATTAAAATTTATGGAATACCAAGTGAGCACATACATAAACTTTCTAAATGCTGCCATCTTTTAAATATGTGTCCAGGTTGTAACCAACAATTTAAAATCTGAAGACGGAAGACAATTCACTATTTTGTGCAAGTAGCACTCCACATGCCTGCACTGTACTGATAGCATATTTTCCTATTTCTTCAGGGAGTGAACAAAGTGGTTGATAGTGAACTGTTGGAATACAGTGTCCATGCTGGAGTTCAGACTACGCTACAGGTGTGGCTCTCACATTGACATAATCATCTGTCTCCCCTTTTATCACACACATATGCACAAGTGTCACTGTTGCAGCATCTTGATGCTGTTTTGTCTTCACCTTGTGGAAAGTTACCCATTTTTTTTCTGCTCATCTACTTTTCAGGTTTTTATCACCCACTCATCTAACGTTTTCCTGTTGGAGCCCGCCAACGACATCAAGATCCTTTTAGAGGAACATGTCGACATGTGCAAGCGAGTCCTGAACATCTATCGCAGCCTTGTTATGCATGAGACCATGGACCAGAAGACATGGTAAAAATAAAAACACAAATGAATGACATGAAATGGGCACAGTGACTCACACTGATGACTATATAGTGTCTTGTAAATATTTAAACAAAGTGCAATGGTCCCTTCATGTCTAGTTGCTTATATGAACTTATTAATATATATCTTTAACCGTGTCTGTATTCATTTGTAGGGAGCAGGTCTTACTGGTTCTCCTGAGAGTGACAGAGTCAGTGATGAAAAGACCTCCATCTATCATGCCTCATGGCAAGAAAAGCAACACACTGTCAGGCAGACTGGCTGGGCCTATCTTCCAGGTATGTCACTGTCACTCTATTAAAGTTGTCTTGTGTAAAATGTAAATAAAACAAAATTCAAACAGAAATATTTGCAAAAACCTATAATTGAAACTGCTTGGAAAATGTTGAGATTATTTTGTTAGGGTTTTTATACTCATTACAAAGTTGATCTCAGCATCATGTTTTTAAAAACAGGAACAAGGGCAACAAAAGAGTGAATCAAAAGTATAATCAGCGCACAGCCTTCATCTGTGATAGGGGTGCATTAGTATAAAAGCCAAGAATAGCAGTGGATGTAATTATTTATTTTATGCTGTTATCTTGAGATAACAAGATAATTGGCTTGGAAAATCAAAACTTGTTTTCTCATGATAAGAAGATCATTTCTCTCATGATCTCAAGGAAACATGTTTTCCTGAGATGGGATAGTTTTTCAACATCAGGATGTGTGTCTAATTCATTTGATCACACATGATTTATCACACCTCAAAGCTGGTGATGAAAATATGGTTTTGCTATGGTTCCATTGTGAATATTTTTTCACATGATTGTGTTGATGTTTCAGTAGTAATTAGCTTACGAGGCTTGGAAAATGAACAGGGTTAAGAACCTTAACCCTCACCCCAGCTGTACTTTCAGGGTTTTAAGGTGCTTAACCTTAACCCAGAGGTAGGCAGAGAGACACCTGCTTGTTTTCCAACTATCCCCTGCACTTGCAGTTTCCGATTGGCTGAACACACCTAATCTAGGTAATCAACAGTGGGAAGGTTGAAGGAGACAGCTCTGACATTGTAGTATTGCATGTTAGCATGGATAGTGATATCATGGCTGCTTTCATGCATTATTGTGTGCAACAATGTGCAGTTACTACATTGCTAGCTGGACAGTGATTCTTAACAACTAACTGCTGCACTTATGCAGCCTCTCACTGATCAGCAGCTCCAGAGCACTTATTCTGTTGCAGAGAATAAGTGCAATACCTGTGTTGCTTGAGGAGTCTGAGCTGAGAAAATATTCATCCTGGCTTCTGGTGTGTAGTACTTAAACAAATAGTACCACACCTGTGGTTGCAGTCTGTTAATATTATACCCCAGTAGGAGGATCTGGTAATTAATCCTTTTAAAAACATATTTACAACAGTAAACCAAAGGAGGAGGAGGCAGAGCGTTAACTAATGGGCTATTGGATAGATGCATATATTTGTGAATTTCCAACTGGGATGAATAAAGTATCTATACATCTATCCATGCATCCATCCATCCATCTGGTCCAGTAGTTCAAAACAAGAAAAAAGATCAAAATGTCCCAATGCCACTGCTGCTCTTTCAGTACTAGAGAGCAGTGGGCAGCTGGGAAAAGAGAGGTAGGAAAAAATTCGATCCATGGTTCCATACTTTAGTGTACACAAAATAGGTGACTTGTACATTTCTGAAATTAACGCTGACCAGTACATACAGTTTTGGAGCCGCATATGCTGGCATCCCCTTAACATCATTTTGGAAGAAGGACACAGGAGATTTTAATGAATTTCAATGCATGAATATGCAGTTGTTTTTATAGCAACATAGTTTCTGGGAGACAGATTTGCTTGTGGAAGTTAAGTAAAGGTAAGTGAACTATTTGCAGTTTCCTGGTTTTCTGCATAAACTGGTCATGAAATGTGATTTGATCAACCAAAATCAAATATATCAACAAACACAATATCTCTAAGCCAATTAAACACAAACAGTCATGCTCTTTCATGTCTTTATTGAACACACCCATTAAACATACAAAGTGTAGGAAAAAATAAGTAAACAGTGTTTTAATAACTGGTTGAACCACCTTTGGCAGGAATTATCTCAACCAAACACTTCCTGTAGCTGCGGATTAGACTTGCCGAAAGTTCAAGAGGAATTTTAGACCATATTTCCTCACACAACTGCTAGAAAAATTGTGCTTGTTGATATTTGAGACTTTGTTGAACATCAGATCGCATTTTACTTAATGCAGAAAAGGAAATTGCAAAAAGTTCACTTACTTGCAAATGTATTTATGTAATCGGCTACAAAGACAACTCAACAGAACTTTATTAACTCTGTAGTCTGTGTTATAGCACATGATTCTCTCATGGCAATGTTTTAATGATCTAATAAATGAATTAACTTGGTCATCATTTCTCCTATTTAGAATACAGTAACACTGCTAAATACAGTTAAAGTCCTGCTTGTTCTATCTTGCTTGATATAATTTTTATTACTTGCCAAACCTGTTTTCAGAGCACTGAAGAAGTTTAATAGTGCTAGAGTATAAATCAGCTTGTTTTTATTTTTGAAAGCTGGAGTACAGCCTTTTTCTAATATTCTGTCACATCACATTTGTGCACAGACTCTTATAGTTGCCTGGATAAAGGGGAACTTAAACGTCTACATCAGCAGAGAACTGTGGGACGACCTCCTGTCTGTCCTGTCCTCTCTCACATGCTGGGAGGAACTGGTCACAGAGTGGTCTCTCACCATGGAGACCCTCACCAAGGTACTAAAAGTTGCCATATTCTTATCATGCTAGCTCCAATTGTGATGAATCTGAAACAAAATCAAATGATTTTACTTGTGAGGATTTCAGAAAATACAATGGTACTTTTGTAGGTAACATGAACATAAAAATGTTCAAGCTGTGCTTTTGTGTCTTAGGTGTTGGCAAGGAATCTGTACAATGTTGATCTGAACGAGCTGCCTCTGGACAAACTCAGTGAACAAAAACAGAAGAAACATAAAGGAAAAGGTTGGTCAAGCAGACAACCTCACAGACCTTAAAAAGACTTACTGAACTTCCTAACAGCAGGTCTAAAACACAATATGCTGTTGACATCATTATACACGCATTTCTTTACAACAGTGACAGTCTATTTACATGATACATACAACAACAACATACAATGTATACATACTGTGTCAATCTTTTAGTTTCATGTCATTTATTTAACACAGCTTTTCAAAGAATGCAACAGTGAAGAACTGTCTAACAAAATAAGTGTAGTACACTGACACTGGGATATATACAAAATAAGACAAGCAAAAGAAAGTGGCCATTGAATCAAGACATCTTGTGTACATAGGTCCAGATGGAGATAGATAACAATTCCATCAGTGTTAACTTCCAAACTTCCTTCTATAAACTAGGTATTGGTTCAGAGGGCCAGCGACAGGTTGTGGATCGTTCTTTCTCTAAAGGTTGGAGCAGAGACCAACCAGGCCAGGCAGCAGCCATGAGGCAGCGAAGCGCAACCACTGCTGGTTCACCGGGCATTGAAAAGGCCAGGAGTATTGTCCGCCAGAAGACTGTAGGTCAGTATCCTTCTTTTTGGATGTCTGTATTCCTTGTGTGTTTTAGTAACAGATCTTATTCAACACGCTGGAGAGGTTGTCTTTCCTCCTCTACCTCTCTCACACAGGAAATGTTGGTGTATGTTTACTGGCATTTCCCTGTCTTACTATAATGTTGTTGTCACCATGAGAAATGACTCATCTAATGCTAACCTAATTCTTCTTCCAGGAGTGCAGCTGTTTTTGTCATTTATTGAACTGCAAATGTATTTAGGAATTCACGGACAGTATTGTTTTGTGTTACTGGTGCATCTGCATTAGTATTGTCATGACCCTGGGCCATGGTCATAAGAGGAGTGTTGAGCTGTACAGAGTGCCAAGCTGCGGTCAGCCTCTCACCGCCTTTCCTCCAGCTCTAACCTCGTCTCACACCTCCTTGACCTTGCCTGCCTCTTTTCCCTTTAGACGTTCACTCTTTCCTACACTGTCTTGTCAGCTGTCTGTCTTTTCACAAACTTCTTGCTTGTTGTCTCTTTGCTGTCTTCTGTCTCACACTCTTCCCCCTTTTCTTCTTTTTCTCGTCTGTGATTCCCACTTCCTTAGCCCTGCGTAGCTGTTCTACAGGGGACTCTCTGCTATCCTCAGCCTTTATCCGCAGTGCCAAGAGTGCTCCTGCTCTGGCTCCGCCTCTTCCTGTCCTTCTTCACCACCACCACCACCCTCTGCTACCCCCCCTTGCCGACCAGCTGGCAGGTACACTCTCTTTGCACTTTGTGTCTGCCTGGAAAATGTAGTTGTCTGCACGTCTGTAAGAAAGTGAAAGTTTATGCCAGTTATCAAATTTTTTAAGTATTTAGTGGCTCAACAATTTGCATGTACACCCTGAGGAATCTTACAGCCCACTCCTTTTTGTAACCAGGATGTACAGTGTGAATTAGAGAAATGCATGAACATCCCCGTGCATCCCTCTGTCAGCGAGCATGGAAAACCCACACTCACAAAGAGTGAGTGAGTAAGAACCCATTTAAAATGCCAGTGTGGAATTAGTACAAAAATGATTATTACAAGAACAAAAAATTATGTCGGTAGATCTATTGGTCCGGCAGACAAGGAAACATAGAGGGTCTGAAAAGGAGAAAAACATGAGTGGCATGAACAAGTAAGTTAGCCAGATGGAGAATAGCAATGCACTTACTGGATGAGGTAGATACTGGGTCGGGAAGAAGTGAGACGTGCATCGCCGAGGTGTCCAACTAGATGTAGCTGGGGAACTTAAGCAACAGTAGGTTTAGACAGAGACCACAGAACGTCACAGGAGAGCCTCCTCTTCGTGTGCACACAGATGAGGGTTCCGTAATGCAGCGAGTCGTAATATAATAACACAGCCAAATAGTTGTTTCACAGTCCTCCGTTATCCACAGTAAGTATAACAAACAGGGGCAGGAGAGAGACAGGGATCCAGGGGAAAAAGCAAGGTCCAAATACCAGGTAGACAGTCAGAGAAAAACTCACGGTCTTTCAGAGGGCGAGGCAGAGGGGAAGTCAGCAACAACAGGTCCGGTTCGGTACACAGGTAATTCGGGTCTTCAAGGTTTTTCACTGGCAAGAAAGCTGGAGAGTCGAGACAATCTGGCAATTAGAGTACTGGAGAGCCACTGCTTAAAAGAAGGAGAGGTACCACAGGTGCATTCAATAACAACAGGTGAAAATGATTCAGAAGATGACGGTGAAGTTGACAGGAGAGCAGGTAGGGAGCAAACAAGAGTACTAAAATAAGAGTCCCTATACTGGAAGTCTGGCTTATGATCATGACAGCCTCTCTGAAAGCCTTATGATATTCTGACTGACATTGCTTGAAATTTTGCATCAAATCATCAATCATGGTGTATAGTTGTGCTTTTAGTTGCCACATTTGAACTTTACCATGTGAGAGTTTTTCTTTCTTTATTTTTATTTTTGTGTCAGGGACATTGCACATTATTCAACACTGCTATAAATGTGCACGTTATAGTCAGGAGTCTAGTTTTGAACTTTAATCCCTTGGCCAGATGTTAAGTAGCCATTAAAACAACAAACCACCCAAACAAATAAGAATCATGGATCAATTAAATATTGCCAAGCCAATACCAAAGAATGGTGTGCTATTTTCATTTTATTGTAAAATATTGCACTATTTTGAACTACTAATTTATTAGAGGTTGAAGGAGACAGTGCATGTGTCTCTGTTTCTGTTGTTTACATGTTCGTATGAAACTTGACCTACCTGTTTTTCTGTCTGCTTTCTTGTTTCTTTGCCTGTTATGCTTCATATTTCACTTATCGGCCTACCTGCATACACAGAACTGCCCCTTTGGAATTTCTTTTACTCCACATGACTGCACTTTTCCCTCTTAGTTTCTCTGCTCTTGTATTTCACTGATGTAGTATTTTCCTTGATTTATTCTCATTTATTCTTTGGGTAGCATTAAAAGGACTCACCAATGGAGAGAATATAATCTATTCTCTGTTGTTTACATTTTGTCATGTTTGATGCATGTTTGTGGAAAGCTTTTAAAGATGACTTCCAATATTGATTGATTACACATCTATAAAGTGTCTATGATGAAGGAGCGAGTGCATGTACACTGTGATATGACACTGCATCCAGTCTGATCTCAATTTGTGAATATGATCAAAGTAGAAATTTAAGGTGAAGGTCATGTTTTATTGTGGTGGTTATAAATGTGTCTTCTTGGCAGGCTTGGCATGCTAAAAAGAAATGTGCTTAATTATAGTGTCCAGGAGCATTTTCGTTTCTGCTTTTAGAGTCAGAGTTGTTCTGTCCAAATCCCAGACTCACGTGTATGTAATACTGGAAAGTCTGATGTGAA
Organism: Helostoma temminkii; assembly: GCA_900302695.1. Classification (NCBI taxonomy): domain Eukaryota; kingdom Metazoa; phylum Chordata; class Actinopteri; order Anabantiformes; family Helostomatidae; genus Helostoma; species Helostoma temminkii. The sequence goes on along the minus strand of OMLM01000198.1, from coordinate 29,697 downwards.
TCCAGTTTACATATGATCTTCATCATCATATCGATGGTTGTGCCAGAATTTAATTTCACCAATGTGTGTGTGCACACTTTTATTATCGCACACTTGTAGTATTGTTTAATTACTTCAGAAACATGCTGCCATGTTCAAGATCATCATAGAATAATGGTCATATTTTTTACTGGTGTGTTCAGCCATCTTCCTGGGATACATTTAGAAGTGTGTGCCCATTTTGAGGTACCCCTCAACTAACCTCTCTCCCCTTCCTTTTTCTTTTCCTAATTACCAGATCTTGAGGACCCACCAATCACGCTGACATCCCGCACCTCTCGGATGCGTCACTCCTCCCAAAGTGATGAGGCCCCTCCCACCTCCTGTTCAGAGGTGTTTCAGAGTGGGGCTTGTGACCTGGACACCCCAGCCCCAACCTCTCTTGCAAGGAGCAGCAGTGCCTCTGACATCATGGAGCCTTTCATCGCTGAGCGGGTCAAAGGTGAAGACCCCCAGAGGGATCCCACTTCGATCCCAAACCCTCCTCACCAACACTCCACTACTTCTTCTTTATGCGCAGCCAACAGCCACGCAGCTCAGCAACTCCCACACCCCCTCACCACCCCCTCTTCCACCCCTTTCACCTTCTCCCGTGGTGTTGTTTCCTCAACGCCAGGGGGACAAGATGATGGTAGTGCTTATGACCAGTTATGGCACCACAATGGCTCTCGAAGCCGAGGTTCTAGCTCTGATTGGGTAAGCGAGTGGGATTCCGCCTTCGCCTTTTCATCTGAAAAAGAAATAGATGCAGAAGACGGTGAAATGGGAGCTGGGGCGGAGGAGGATGACTTATTCTCCTCAATCAGGGACTACCTTAGTCAAAAAGGAGTTGAAAATAAGGAAGAGGCTGGGGAGAGAGATAGCCCTGGTTACACATTAGACAGTCTTACTACTTTACCTACACCAGTGGAAATGGGTGTGGCTAGAACACAAATAGAACATACAAGACAGTTACAAGAGGCAAGACAGGTGATAAGAGAAGACAGACAGGTAAGTAAATCTGTGAGACATAGTAGTGTGGATTCAACAGAGGAAAGTGAGGCAGAGCAGCGGAGCATCTATGAATGTCTGGAGTTGCAGTGTCAGTGGCCACCCCAGTGGTCAACTAGTGCAAGGGGAGGTGCTAGCTTAGAAAGAAAAATGGGGGAGAAAAGGGGAGAAGGTAATGTAGGAAAGGCAGGAGGATGGGCAGAGCAATCTGGCGTGTGGAAGGAAAAGGGAAGTGAGAAACCGCATGATGAAGCAGCAGCAAATGAGAGGTCCAGTTTAATCAGACAAGATTCAAATGCAGTAGAATCTAGCACTGAAGCAAATCAAACTATCCTAACTTCTGATGCAACAAGAGCTAAAGCGCCACGTAGTAGCACCAAAAGGCACAACTCTGGTAGTGTTCATGTCAGCTTCCAGCCCTCGACTGAATCTGTCCAGTTCCACAACCCCCTCGAAAGCAAAGAAGCTCACTGGAGGGCTAGGCTGCGTCGACTCAGCCACTTCCACACACACAGCCACTCTGCAGGGGAAAGGCCAGTGTCTGCAGTGGGTTCAGGGGGGAAGCTCGGAGCAGGGGGTGCAGGTAAGTTTGGTTCTGTGGCTGGGATTAGCCACAGAGCAGGAGCACATGAGAAAATGGCCTCTGGGGCTTTTATTGATAACAGCAGGGCAGAGGGCACAGCAAGCACTGGAGGTTTGGAAAACAGGACTGGGGCTGGAGGGGACAAGGACAAGCAATATCCTGGATCTTGCGTAGGATCCAGCCTGGGCTCTGAGGTTCACTCAGAGATATTATCAGGCAGTTCATGTTCCTCAGGGGTACGTGGCCGCTTGGGACGTTCTGCCTTGCGATCTCGAGCCTCCCGTTCACGTTCCCAGGAGCCCGGCAGCACTATATCACGTCACCACCAGGGGGCTATTCTTGGTGGTGTATACAAGACTGTGGTTCATGCTCTGTCCTCCAAACCCAGGCCACGAGGTCAGGGGTCATCCCAAGGCTCATCGCCACAGCGGCAAGGCCGGGCTGCCATGGGTGATGCATCACTAAGGGACCTCTACTCCCATGTCCTGGGCTACTTTGGACGAAAGACGTCTACGCCAGGTGAGGATTGCAACAAACGAAGTTCTCACAAAGGACACAGCAGATAAACAACTGTGGAGACCAAAATACTCACAAAATACAAACATCATCAACTCTCTTCTTCTTTTTGGCTGTTTTTAACTGGTTTGTTAAGATGGAATGATGTTTTTTTTTTTTTTTTTTTTGGCTGACACTCATCATCTTGCTGCTGGACTGAAATTCAACTCCCTGTTGATGTGTTTCCTCTTGAACGTAGCCCCTCCACCAGCCTGCACCTCTCAAGGACCCACCCCTCCTCCTCCCATACCTTGCCACTTGTTTCTCTACCTGAAAAGCCCCCTTCCTCCTTCTCCTGTCTTCTGTCTTCTAAGGGTTTTGGAATTTTAACCTCTTCTCCCGCTTTACCCATCCTCCACCTCCTCCCTCTCCTCAGTGTTGCATGCAGCCTCCTCGTGCCTACTTTGCCTTCTCCCTGGACTCCAGCCCCTCTTCAGCTGCACAGAAGAAAACAGAAGGGGGAAAAATAACTACCTATAGGAAAAATGAAATCATAAAATAAAAAAATATGTATGGCTGTTACCTTTAGTTTCATGCATGTAACATGATTAGCTTATAAAGGAAACTTGGTAATTATAAAGGTTTATTTTTATGGACAAAAGCACATTTATACACAGTGTAAAAATATTCATGTAGTTCATCTTGAGGCCACTAGAGTGCGGCATAGGACCTTATGTAGGGTAGCTATCATTATGATGGTGGTAAACTGTAGAATTTGAATGGATGTGGAAAAGGTATTCACATTCAAATAAAATATCTGATGGTTATTTGCCTTACACACTGCCACAGGATGATATCATGATTGGTAAATTGAACATCTGAATCAGTATTGCTCATCCGCTTTTTCTACTTGTTCTAATTCTCGGGACAGAAGACTGCAGAACTGGCATCAATTTATTCTGTCTTAAGGATCAGATGGTTTATACAAGCACAGTGATTCATCGCCTTGATCTTGATGTGGAGTAACTGCGCATAGCCACTTCTTTCTGAGCCTTTCAGTTTTACCTTTACTTTATTTGGGTGTGTTTCTTCCCAAGTTGTGTGTTTGTTTACTTTTTTGTGTCGTGCGTGGAATTTGCCACATACAGTGATATAGTACAATACAGATCATAGTATTAATATGATGCATGGCTATGGTCAGTCCATTACAATAAGCTTGCACAGCGAAATGGGAACTGCTTCCCTGAAAGGGAACAGGTACCCATTCCTCCTTTGGAATGAGTACAAGTCCTCAAGTGAACAGACAGAAAAGCTTATGTCATTTTTCCACTGGTGCAATCGCTGGCGCTGTGGTGTTGTATGCCTTGCTGCTTTCCCTTCTAATATATTTGCGTCTTTTATTATGTGTGGGTTTTGCTCAGTTACAGTCGTAACTTAAACAATGTCAGCTTTTTTTTTTTTTTAGTTTTGAATCTACTCATCGAGGCAGATGTCTTCCAGTCCTCCATTCTGTTCTGCTGCTCGACGCCGTTAGAGCTATAGCATAGTCTGTTGCAGTGTTTTCGATGCAGCCATGAACTATCTGTCTTACAGAATAACTAGTTAATTTAATAAATATGCTTACAGCATTCAGTTTGAGAGCTTTGGGGAGCTGCCGTCAAACACGTAAATCCATAGGAGGCTGGCATTCTCAGACAGGAATTGTCCCATTCTGATGGTTTTTGCAAATATAACATAATGAAAAGTGAAGTTAGCAAACCTATAAAGCTGTGCCAAAAGGTAAAGGACATAAAATGCCAGTTTACACTGCAGTTTAACAGGTCTGTGGTGCTACTTACTATTTGAAATAAAATGCCAGTCCTTTCTTGTTGTAGGTCTAGTGTTATAGACAAGTACAAGATGTGTACATATACATTTATTAAGCCTTTATTTTCAGGTTTGCATAGTGTTTTGTACCATGCTGAAGTCCCATTCCTGTTGTTGTTGGCATGGCAAATAACCATTACACTCAAATAATCTACCATTAGACTCTATAGTAGCTAGATTAATAGTATTTATTATATGTACTAGAGTAGATATGCATACTAATTGTGTTGTGCTGTGTCAATATATCAACTAACTTAATCTGAACCAAATAAAATGTTGGGCTTTCTTACATTATGTTAAAAAATAACTAACTTAACTTCCCTTATTATCTCACTGTTATACCATAGTATATTTCTAATTCTTCTAATAAGGAGCTGACAGAAAGGTGTCATTGCACTGATCATTGTGGGATGAAAGTTTCAACTTTGTTGCGCATCTGATCACAACTGGTCACCAGTGATGTAATATTGCACATGCATTGCAGTGCATTTGGTGTCCAACAAGATGAAATTTTCATCAACTAGATGACAGCAAAGTCAAGAATGTCTTTGTTCAGTAGTGAAAATTGGAGTTAACCAGGGTAGATTTGAATGTTGAAGGTTAAGATTGGGGAATTAGAAATTAGGTGGTTAATACTGAAAGCAACAGGCTGACACACATCTGACTTGGGGTTGATGGATGCTCACTCATCAGTTTATACACTCACACTGACCACTGTCATCGCCTCCAAGCTAACAGCAACATAACTCATAGTAACTGCACTAATGTAGGCCTTTGGTATGCTGCTTGTTTTGTCCTAATAAGGTGATACTCTTCTTGCTATCTGTGCATGGTGTAAATTAACTCCTGCATTGCTTTTCTGGTGGGTTTTAATGTCTGTTGTGTTGTGGCTTTTTTAAAACATCAGTCTTTGATAACATTAAGACCTACAGTACACATCAGGATTGCCTTTATAGTTAAAACAGGGAAAATAGGTGAGTTAAATATGTCAGTCTCTGATGCAAACACAATGTCACCATATCCACCAAATGAGACGTGATTATATGAATAGGTTATAAATTACTTATGTCTTTTGACAATGGGTACAAACCTGTTACTATTGTTATCATTTATTTTGTATATCTTTATTCAGTATATTTGTATCCGTCTCAGCTGTGTCAAACATGCGCATTTTTGTATATGCGTGTGTTACACATGCTCTGCTCTTTTACTGTGTTAATCTATCCTTATCTTAATGTTTGTTTGCTTTTGTGTATAGCCAACAAAGAGGAGGTGGTCCAGAAGGCCCGTCCAGTCTCCACTGATGTAGGAAGCAGCAACCCAAACTTCTCTGACCTCATGGATGAGTTTATCCAGGAGAGACTCAGGTCCAAAGGAACAGTGGTCAGTACAACACACAAACACGTTTAAGTAAAGCTTCATTGTCACAAAACATAAAAGCTACAAACCCTGCTTTTTTTTCTTGATGCCCAGGGTCGGCGTGGCAGTAGCCCAGGAAGTCTGGAGGTTCCCACGGATCTGCCCGAACTTCTGGAGGCAGGCCAAAGTCCTGGATCGCGACCTTTGGATGATCTACGACCTATTGATGATCCTGGGGTTCCATCTGAGTGGACGTCACCTGCAAGTGCCAGTGGTTCTGATGTCATCAGCTCAGACAGCCAATCAGACTCCTTTAATGCCTTTCAGTACACCACCTGCAAGTTTGATAGTAAGAAACACAAGACTAAGTCTTGCTACATTTTTAACTTGGAGATTACAAGTTAAAAATGCCAGAACCTTCTAGATCTTTAACATTAAAATCTGTCAGCAGAGTAATCTCTCAGTGGTTAGACACACTGTTGTGTACTGCAATTCTTTCCTGTCTAGTAACTCACTGGTATTTTGTAGATTATACTTTGAGCTCCGAAGCTTGTGGAGCAGGTGTTGGATCTGGAGGAGGTCGAGGAAGCTCTTTGGACCAGGACAGCCTGGGCGGGGGTGCGGCTTGTGAAGAACATGAAGTTGCCAGTTTGACGACGTTACACATTGATTCAGAGACCAGTAGCCTCAGCCACACTGTCACTGTTACTGGTATGTGTGCATCTTACTGTATTTCTGTATATCCTTCCATACATGGACCAACTCCTACATTACTGCTTATACTATGTACAGAATATCATGCAGCTAGTTTGTTTTTTTTTTTACAGATTTTTATATAAATTATACCTTGAGCAAGTGAAAGATAAACAAACAAGCTTCTTCAGCTTCTTCAAGTTTCCTTTCTTTTTTTCTTGTGTGTGTGTGTGTGTGTGTGTGTGTGTGTGTGTGTGTGTGTCTTGTCTAGGTTCTGAGAGTGCTTCTCCAATGCATTCCCTTGGGGGCTCTCGGTCCCAGACGCCCTCCCCTGCTACACTGACAGCAGAGCACACCGACCACACACACTCCCATGCGCACACACACCTACAGCTAGACCAGAAGCTCCATAACTCTGTCTTACAGACCCCTGATGATCTGGGTAATGTTCATACACACTGAAACAGCCAAATGTTTCTGTTCTTTGCCACTAAGGTCTCACTTGTGAGTGGGAGGTAAGAATAACAGATTGATTCATCGATTGATTGTAGAAACCAGTGAGTTCCCCAGCGAGGACTGTAGTGCGATGGCAGGTGGATCTCGAACTGGATGGCACGCAGATGTTGCCACGGTAATGTGGAGGAGGATGCTGGGTATCCTGGGGGATGTCAACAGCATCAAAGACCCAGAGATCCATGCTCAAGTGTTCGACTACCTGTGTGAATTGTGGCAAAACTTAGCGAAGGTAAGTACCAATACACGCAGTCAATACACATCTATGTGAAAATGCTTTCTATAAAGATTGTCTTGGTAAAACATAAGCTTCTGTTTTAGATAAGAGATAATTTGGGCATTTCTCTGGATAACCAGTCGTCTCCCCCACCTCCTGTTTTGATCCCACCCCTGAGAATCCTCACCCCCTGGCTCTTCAAGGTAAGTGTGACTTAGACATCACTATAGGACACCTGACACTTACTGCAGTGAAATCATATTGTCATGTTTTATTTCCTTTTTTCATAGATGCTAAACAATCAGTTAACAGTGTAATTTGCTTCTATATGTCTTTGTTGTCCATTTATGCTCACTTATGTTTTTGTGTGTCTGTGTTTTATTTTCCTTAAGGCCACCATGCTGACAGAGCGCTACAAGCAGGGGAAGCTTCATGCCTACAAGCTGATCTGCAGGATCATGAAAAGACGACAAGATGTTTCACCAAACACAGACTTTCTCACACACTTCTACAATATCATGCACCAAGGACTGCTGCACCAAGACCAGGTAGAGCCTTTCAGTTCACTAAAGTTATAGATATAGGGAACATGTAGCCTCAAAGCCATGGATACCTGCACAAAGGTACAGAGCGACAGAGCTGGTTAAAGAAGCACAACTGCAGGACCAAGAAGTTAATGACATTCAATGGTGGCATATAAAGGAGAGGAGACAAGGTCTCAGGTGCAGCCTACGTCTGTAGCAGCATAACTAGAGATAAAAGATTGCATTTTTTACTTCAAAATAAATTAAATGAAACTAAAGATGAAACATGGGGTGTTTTGTTGTTGTTTTGGGTCTCTTGCTGTAGACTGACTGTAGTCATGTAGTAATGTGTTTTAAAATATGTTTGGTTTTCAGGACATTGTAAACACCATTATCAAGCACTGCAGTCCCCGGTTCTTCAGCATCGGTCTACCTGGAGCTACTATGCTCATTCTGGACTTCATCATTGCAGCTTCTAGAGTTACTACCTGCTCATCACTGAATGTAAGCAAGTTAACAATGCAGTTGTTCAGTGCAGAAACACCTGAAAAGTAAAGGCTGATACACAGAGTAGATGGGTGTTTTTCAGTCTCTATCCCTCCTTCTCCTCTTCTTTGCCAGGCTCCAAGAGTAGAAGCCCAGATCCTCCTTGGATCTTTGGTGTGCTTTCCCAACTTTTATGGGGAGCTTCCAGCCCTCCATCCCACCACAGCTGACATGGTGCTAACCAAGTTCACTGATGTCAAGGTGAGTGGAAGCAATAGTATTGTATGATTGCAGGATAGTAGGTATTGCCTCACCCATAATATTTTTAAGACCTCAGTCTTCAAGATGCTGGTTTCTTTGGTCTGAAGCTAGTTTTCATGCTTTGGTACATAATCTTTTGTCATAGTATGACAAAATGAATGGTTTCAAAAAAGTAGCTTTTTCTAATTAGCTACTATATAGTTCAGGCTGGCGATTACATCTGCACTCCATACAATGTACCAGTTAGTGTTGACCATATCATCGATATTATCTAACAACGACAAACAGACTTTTATCTACTCAGTTTGTAATCCAGGTTAGTCTAACTGTCCGTAGGGTGTCTCAGAACCAAACTAATAGTTTAATACCTGATCAGCTATTCTTGTAATAGTCCAGAGCTATGGGAGTAATGTTGTTGCTGTTGTTGTTGTCGTTGTGTAAACACTTAATGCCATGCGTGGCAGCACCTTACAAACCCAGAAACTTGTTTTGAATCACTGAATAGTCATTAACCACAGTGGGTTTGTGAATGTGTCTGATGTGTGTCCATAAAATACTGTGTTAAAACCTAATAATTGCTTGAATCAGTTTTTTCATGATCTGGAGTGTTAATACACTCACCTCTGTCTTTATATACTCAACTGGGGGAGAGGTTAGCTTTGTGTCTGAAACCTGAATGAGAAGTTATACAATCAGTATCACAATACATAACAAGTGGTCTGAAGGCTTTGTGTTAACTGTTGTTGTGGTGTGTGTTTTTGTTTTTATTTTTGTTTTTTTTTTGTTTTTTTTTAAGGAGCACATTATCAAAACCATCCTGACGTCTGCCAAGGACGAACCTTCTGCTCCTGCTAGGTAATACTACCCTGCACGTGTGTGTTTAATCCTATGTTCACTGGTTTCAGTATGCTTGTGTGACTCTTAATATGTGTATCTGTTCCAGTGTTTGTATAAAAACTGTACATCTTAACTGCTTGTTTACTGTGCATTCGTATTAGGTGTGTGGCTCTGTGCAGTCTGGGTATATGGCTGTGTGAAGAGTTGGCTAATGAGACTCATCATCCACAGATTAAAGATGCTCTCAATGTCATCTGTGTTACTCTGAAGGTCAGTCAAACTGTGTAGTTTTTAAATATCATTGGTTATGTTACAACTCCTGAAATTTAATGTATAAGAGTCACATGTCAACCAAGCTGAATATGATGATCTCATGATGCAGTCTTTGGCCTTTGTCTGTTTTCAAACTTTGTCCCTACTGGCCACTGCAGTCTCTCTGTCTCTGACAGTGATCCAGAGAAATAAGACCAAAGCAATGACTCAGAGTCAAATAGGCAGCTGATTAGCCGTTTGTTGCACTGATCTGCAAAACACAGTAGAGTGTGAACATCTGCTTGTATTCTGTCTAGATGTGTAATTAGGCTTTGTGTAGTTTAATGGTTGTTCACGGGTCAAGCTTTTATAATTTACTACAATACTATACATGATATAAATAACCAAGTTTAATATTTTAATGTACCTGCAGGAAGGAAATCTCAGTGACAAGGATTAAGGTTTAGGCAAAAACTTTTAGAAGCATTGTCATTGTTAAGTGAGTCTGACTTCACCAGAGGCTTCAACAGCAGCCAAGCAGCCAAAAATAGCGACTGTATCCTAGATGGTTAGGTTGTGTTAAACCTGGTGGGCTGCAGGCAGCCAAAGTCTGATGCAAAACATTGTTGGACATGATTGTTGGTGTTGGTGAAATTGCCTCAGTTGGCTTTTGTCTGTTTCAGCCCACTAGACTGGGAGGCCTGTGCATCACAGTAATACTGTCCAACATACACTGTCTCATCTACAGCCAAGTTGCTTGAGATGGACACAAACGCATACCTTTCCCACCTTGGAATCCCTAGCTTGTGTATCGGCAGCCAATGCCCTGGTAGCACACTACATCAACACACACTTGCTTTCACATACCCCTGGGAGTGAACCCTGGACTGTCAATATGTTTGGGTCTCCTTCAGATAGGAAGCTAATCCAAGGGGAATGCTGCAAGCTGTGTCACACACACTACACACTGAACATCTTGTCCGCTTTTGAATCTCTTGCCTTTAGAGCAGCAGCCATGTGCACACAATTACTCACACATACACACAGTTGAAGGATTATCATATTTCCATGCAGTGCCACTTCTTGTTGTTCCCCATGTCTTATTTCAGGTTCATCTAGAAGCATTTTGGGTTTGTTGGTGGTGGTCCTCATTAGAATAAACTACAAAATATCTCTCTTAAAAAGTTACTACGCCTTTATTTTGTTGTGTACTAAATGTTATATACCCTTTTTATTGAACTGTTCATATAAAACCACAATTACAAAAAACAATATTGGCAATATTACAATAGATAACAATGGTAAAACGTCTTTGTAGAATATTTATTGGATAACTCCTATTCTTTTGCACTGAAACACTAAAACCCTGCTTGACTATAATTTTATCTACAGAAACTGAGTAACATGAATAATGTATGTTTCTTATCCAAGTACCCCAATAAGGGTGTAGCACTGGTGGCTTCAGACATCCTTCACCTCCTGATCAGCTATGTGGATCATCTTCAGA
>OMLM01000198.1:5696-18671 GCA_900302695.1 Helostoma temminkii | reverse complement strand
TCTTGTACCTTTGTGTGTATTGCAGCTTGTAGTTTCCCTCCTGTTGTGTCTGTTGGACTGGGTCATGGCGCTGCCTCCAAACACTCTCCTTCAGCCTGTTCAAACACAAAGTCCTCCAGAGAGGGAGCAGCCTGCCAAGACTTTGCTCAGTTGTATTTACAAGGTATATAAGCATAATTGTGTCATTGTGGAATTGCACAAATATAGGCATATATTTATTCCTCGAATTCAACTCCACTTGTCACAAAAATCATTAAAAAAAAATTTAAAATCAAATTAAAATGCAATTATTAAAACTCATTGTCCTGTATTTCTTCAAAACATGATGCCTATTGCAAGTAGTAACATATAAGACTCAATGGAGTAACACTGAATGATGAATCAAGTCTAAAATGGCATTCGGTAAATGATAAACTTTCTGTTAAACTCTGTCTCTAGGTATTGCATGGTTGTGTATATGGAGCACAGTCTTTCAGCAGCCCTAAGTATTACCCACTGCAGCTGTTGGATCTGTCAAGTCCAGACTATGACCCTTTCCTGCCATTAGAGAGCCTCAGAGAACCAGAACCATTGCACAGCCCAGACTCAGAACGCTCCAGCAAACTACAGCCTGTGACTGAAGGTAATTTACCTTAACTGTGAGACTACACGACTTTGGAATGCCTTTCCAAGTGACAGACGTAGTAGTATTAAAGTATGTATTTATGTATTTTTGCTAGCACATGGTCAGATATATTTTACAGACACGCTGTCAGTAGATGGTCTATATAGAGTCTGTAATTCTTATACATGTCCTGTCCAAATCACTGACAAATATTAACATTTTTATTAAAAGCTGATGTATGTATGTGTGAGCACACCTGTATGCACATGTATCTGTGTATGATCTCCTGATGTTATCCACCAGAACTCAGTGAATAGTCTGCTTCTGGATCTCTCTCCTTTCCTCTCCTCTCTCCTTCCATTTCCACTCCTCTTGTTTGTTTCTATGTTAATTTGTCTCAGTTCTTTTACTTCCTCCTGCACTCATCTGAGATTGAGCCAAATGGTACATATCTGTACTCAACACACAACCCTGTCAATAAGGACCTGTTGGAAGGTCTGTGTGTGTCACAGTGTGTGTGTAATGATGTTGATTAGCCAGGATCTTCTGGCAGCACAGTATGTGATGGCATTGGCTTCTTCTCAGCATGGGGTAAACTATGTAGAAGCCGAGATGTGGTTTTGTGCCTCAGTAGTTCTGTAACTTGGAGATTTTATATTAAAAAAACTGTTACTAAACAATACATCTTAAAAGCACATAAGCAGAATGTATAATTTATTAATACCTGGTACGTGACCTCTGTCTACTGTCTGTCTGTTCTCACTGCAGTCCGTAGTCGTATTCAGCAGGGCCTGGTTTCCATCGCAGCCAGAACAGTTATTACCCACCTGGTCAACCACCTTGGACATTATCCAATGTCTGGTGGACCTGCTACTCTGTCCAGTCAGGTATTATTATTTGTTGTAATGGCACTGGTCTAATGAACTGGAGCTGTTTGTCCTAAGGAGAATAAAACCTTTTAAAATCTTACAATTTACATTATGTTTTTTTCTTCTTCTTCTTCTTCTTCTTTCTAGGTTTGTGAAAACCATGACAACCCATTCTGTGAGAGTGCAGATCTTGGACCAGAGCTCTTCCATTCACCAAACCTACAGTTCCTTGTTCTGAATGGCTCCACACTGCTCTCAGTGCTACAGGTAGCATCAGCTGAAGAGAATTCTCTTGACAGATTTTCTAAACTAAAGCTTACAGTTGAAATAAGGATTGTGTATAACTAGGTGCCAAGATGATTTCTTTATTACTTGAAAAATTTAAGTTCACTTAGTACCTCTTTTCTCGTCTGTTTCTCAGATTCGGTCAGAGTCTGGTGTACCAGGGGGTGGAATGACAGCTGGTTTGTCATCTGCTCCTGCTTGTGTTCGTGTTATCATCCGAGATGTAGCTGGAAAACACTCCTGGGACTCTGCTGTCCTCTACGGGCCTCCACCATGTTCCCCAAACAGCCCAGCACACACACTTTTAACACATACACAATCGCCTCATAGTGCAAATCCTCATTTACGCACCCCACCAGGAGGTCCACCGACAAAGGTGGGAGTGAAGAGAGAAGATGGCAAGGAAGAGCGGCAGGAGGACAGGGAGTCAGAGGAGGGAGGACAAAGGATGGAAGGAGATGAATTTCAGGTAGAGGGAGAGGAGGAGGAAGATATAGAGGAAAGGAACATCAGCGAGGAGGAACAAGGAGGAGAAGGAGAAGAAGAGGAGCATGAGGTGGAGAGGGAGCATAAAATAGATGGAGAGGGCGATCGAAGAGAGTTGGGCTTCGAACAACTTTTAGCACCGCCACTGGCTAAACGCGTTTGTCGGGAGGCAGTGCCAGCATGGGATTCACTGAGGGAAGGTGATGATGCGCTGGACGAAATGCTGCAGTATCTGGGATACTCGAGTCCGGAGTGTCTACAGAGAACAGGTATATACACCCAGCACATTATGTTGTTGAGTTCTGTCCTAATGGTACACATACATGAATAAGTGTGTATGTCTATGTAAGGGCCAATACAAGTATATTTGTATTTGTATTAAATGATTCAGATCATCAAACAACTTTTGTTCAAACAACTTGAAAAGTAAATGTAAAGTTATTAAATGACGATTTAATTTATAGGGTTAAAAGCTGTCCAAGCCTGCTTGGCCCTATATGGAAAAAGTCACTGCCAACCCCCTAAATCACTGCTAAATCATGAATGAACTGTGATAAACCACTTTGTTTGGAATGCTCAGTTCAATTTCACTTGACACACCCAGGCCTGATTATTACCAAACCTGTTAAATCAAAAAATAACTTAAATAGAAGCTATTTGACAAAGTAAAGCACGCTGAAAGATCTCAAAAAGCAACACATCATGGTGTGATCTAAAGAAATTCAGTCAAGACATGTATCAGTCTGGAAAGGGTTCCAAAGCCATTTTAAAGCTCTGGGACTCCAGTGAACCACGATGAGAGCCATTATCCATTCAAATGAAGTAAAACAACAACTTTAAACCCAAATTAGTTGGCCTAGTTAAAGACTGGACCTAAATCCTGTCTCATGACCTTAAACAGGCCCTTCATGCCCAAAAACTCTCCAATGTGGCTGAATTAAAAAATTCTGCAAGGAAGAGTGGACCAAAATTCCTCCATAGCGATGGGAAAAGCTCATTGCCAGTTACTGCAAATTGCAGTTTCTGCCAAGGGTGATAAAACCAGTTATTAGATTCTGGGGACAGTTACTTTTTCACATAAGGCCAGGAAGGCTTGGGAAGCATTTTTTCCTTAATAAATGAAATTATCATCTAAAAAGTGCATTTTGCATTTACTCTGGTTATCTTTGTGTAATACTAAAATGTGTTTGATCATTTGAATCATTTATGTGTGACAAATATGCACAATGAATAAATAAATCAGGAAGCGAGCAAATACTTTTTCATAGCACTGTACTTAGAAATGAATTTAGCAAATTTGGACACTAACTAGTAAGTGTTTTGTTACATGTGAATCCAACTGTACTAAAGTTGTGAACAAAACACTGTCTGATAACAGTCACCACCACCACAGAACTAATTCTGACTCCTGATTGATCCCACCAGGCATGCCGCTCAACATTCCAGCCCCACCTCCAGCGTGTGTCTCAGAGAAGCAGGAGAACGATGTGATCAATGCCATCCTCAAGCAGAGCGCTGCTGAAAGAGAGTTCGTCCTTCATGTATGTAGTAACCATGTTCATACGAGTAGAATTAAACCATATTAAATTGTTTAATTCTTAGTTTCTTATTGAAGTGGATACTGAATTAATGGGCCTACAGAAGTGCAGTACAAGCAAGTATATAGTTTGTTTTTTACTGCATAAGATTGACAACAAAAGTTGTAGTGAGGATTTGTTCCAGGTTTATAGATGCATCTGAAGGAGCACTAAGCTCTAAATTTTACTCAAGTTTTTTAAAAGAAAGAAAAGAGGAATGCGATGTAAGGATCAGAGGAACAGTTTCACGTTCACTGCAGTGGTGGCTCCAGGAGAAGGGAGAGTGGTGCAGGATGGGGACTACCTCACAGCCAGACACAATGTCAGTGAATTGTAGAAATATGTTGTTGATAATTTAACTGATTTAAGTAATTTAGAGAAATTTGTATCTAATAGACATATTAATAATAATATTAACTTACAACCTGTAAGTTGATTTTAATAGTCGTTATGGTGGTCACCACATGTAATGGTCAGTGAAATTAGGTTTGTCAGGAGCCAGAGGATTTAGTTGAGCAAAACTTTTAAACTGACAAAAAACCGATACATTTTTACCAAAAACATAGTTTTACACAGACAATTTGGTTTGTTGAATAAAGTATACAAACTAAATTCAATATTGTTATGTGTATACTACACAAAATAATTTAGGCTTTAATGTCACTAAATGAATGTCACAGCAGGAACAGTGCAGATGTCAATAATAAGCCCAATAAGTGTTTCAGCTTTAGTTTCAGGATCCTGGTATTGTTCATGCTCTCTGTTCCACACCACCACCATTCCTACAACTTAAAATAAAACCATTTATTACTGTTATTACCAATAATGCTTTTCCTACAGTGACAAGTCTTCTGTGATAGGAGCAAACTGCTCTCTGTAAAAGTGTAATGCATCAAATACAGACACTAGAAGAAGATAATTTATCATATATTTATAATAGTTTATATGGCTAAATGTCAGTGTTTTTTGTTTTTTTTTTAAGTTTTTGCTGGTTTCTCTAGCCAATGAATTGAATCAGATTTGTTAAAATTATGTTAAAGTTATTTTACAATATTCAATTCCTCATTTTAAGCACTGAGGCCTTTTCTTGCCATGATTCATATTTGTTTACTGTTCAATTCATTATCTTTTTTTTTTTTTTTTTTAAATGTATAGTTTTTAATATTAAAATGAAATGTGGAATAATTCAGAGAGGTGAGGAGCTGAACATGAGGGCAGTGCAGCAGACTGAACCAGAAACCCAGACACCGCAGTCAGCCTTCTACTACTGCAGACTACTGATCAACATACTGGGACTCAACTCCTGGGAGAAGAGGTGAGAGAGAGACATTTATACAAAAGCTCAAATTAATGTAGACTCTTTATGTTTAAAACATAATATACAGTGTAAAGTATATACACAATATACAGCATGTATATATCACAACTATTCAATTTAATTATGTTTGCTCTGTATATTTCTGTTGACTTACATTGCATTTTGATGATCACTTTATAGTATCACATGCTGCATCCAACACATCTGCATTGATAGTCTGTGGTCATCTAAGGCGACAACATTATTCCTATCAACTTCACATATTATTCATGTTGACAATTTTGTAGGAATTTCTGTTTAATCTTTTTTGCTGGTTATCTTTATAATGAAACATATAGAGTTTTAAAATTAATAAAAACAAAACCACATTTTGTGCCTAAGGAAAAATAAATAACCTTTACTAAAAAAGCTGTTTTTCCTGTTGATGTAGGACACGTGGGAAGTCTTTTATTAACTTTTGTCTCTGATAGAACAAACCAGATCCTTGTTGAATGCAAATGAGACAAAAATTTTTAATTCAACAAAGTATTTTGCGTTAATTAGACACCACCACTTCCCATTCACACGGCGCAGCATTTCATCTTCTCAGTGACTCTGGGCTAAAATACACAATGTCAAGGTATGACTTTAAATGCGTCTGGCCAGCTAATGGACACTCATCCCTTTTTATACTTTATCTAGGGAATTACACCGTCTACATTCAGCCTGCACAATAGACATCTTAACACACTGTGTGTGTTGCTTTTGTGTGTGTGTGTGTGTGTATGTATGCGTGTGATAATGAGCATAGTGCTCTATTGATCAAACTCAACCCATTTGGAGTTAGAATAAAAGGCAGTAGTTGAAGAGGAGAATGATGGAGGGAGGCAAATCAGGCATATTAGAAAACAGGATGAATAAGTCATATGTAGATAAATAGAGAATAAAAATAAAAAAATTAAGAACGAAAGAGAAGAAGGGATTGTCTAATCATCTGATCTTGTCATCTTATATCTCTCCAGGTATTCATATGGGACATTACAGACACTAAGATACTGACAGTCACTCGTGTGTGTGCATGCGTGTGTGTATGTCCCCTTTTATGCTTTTCCCTATAATCCAGGGTGTAAATGGAGTCTTTGAGAGCAGAGAATGAGGCCATTACCAAGTATCACTTTAATAAAGAGCAAATTGCTGCCTCTCTCTTTATCTCCAGCTCTTTCTCTTTTTTCCCTCTTTCTAAGAGTGAAAAGAATGATGTGTCATTATCAGTCCACTTCAAGCTTCACTGCTTGAGTCTCGATTTTTATATCGGCACTACCAAGGTTGGGGGCAGGTCCCTGGGACATTTTGAGTGACCTGTGGTCTGCACGAAAGGCTTTTGTTTCCATTAAAATATAAGGTCCTTTTATAATTGGACTGCAAAAGTGGTGATGACTCTAGTTGCTCATTATGGTGCAGTAATATAATGTAGAGTGATCTATATTTGTAAGGCCACAGTTGAGGCCATGTTTGAAAACTAAACTGCTGAAAAGCCTCTGAAACTGTCTCCCCCTACACCTCTCCAGTGTCGGTGTTGGTAGGCATTTTCTGTAACTTCCCGATGTTGACCATCCATCATTAACACCTACTTCACACATGATTGGCCAAGTGTGCAGAGGAGAAAAAGTAAACATGGTTTATTTCATCTTAAGCCCTCTAAATAATTCCTTTTCATCATACAGCACATGCCATCATCCACATATTTAAACCATTATCACAGCTCATCTCGATTACAATTGCCATCTTTTCAACCTGTTTTTGAATGTGGTCAGAGAAATTATGAATAGTTTTGCCTTGTACTGGGGTCCAACAACTTGTTATACAAATAGTTCTTTTCAGTCTTGGTCTGTACTGTAGGGACTTTCAGGAGCCTATACCTTAGTTGGGCATAATATAAAATTTTTTTAATTAAAAGCTTCCACATTGTGTTTCTTGTGCAGTAGTTGCAGGAAACAGATGTCTAGATCCTTCATATTCTTTCTGTCTTTGTTCATATAGGAAATGTAAAAAAGTTAAATCTGAAAAGGTTGTGACACTTTTTGTAACTAATATGTGAACATCTGCTGTAAGGAATTCCAGTTCCTTTGATATCACTAAGCCAAACTACAGTTTGAATAGGGAACTTTGGTGCGTTTTACATTTACAATACTGGTAGTTTCTCAACTGGAGAGAGCTGGAGTGGTGTTTTTCCTGTCAGCCCAGCTTTATGTCCTTTTAGCTGGCACAGACTTGGTCAGCTTCTTCCAGGAAACTGTGACAAAAACATGCAACCAGACAATTAGGAGAGTTGTCTGATAGTCCAAGATAGGCTACTTTAACCATAACATTAAATAATGATTCCTGAACTGAGTGTATCCATGCCTTACAGGAGTAACTTTCATTTGTTGAGGAAGAATGAGAAGCTATTGAGGGAGCTGAAGAACCTGGATTCAAGGCAGTGGTAAGAAAATATCTAATTTCCAGCACTCATTCTGTACCTTTTCACTTTCCATCTCAGATTTTAGTTAGTCATTAGTCTTACCATGATGACAATACTTGTTTAGGCAGCTCTAACTATAACTAATTGTAGCGTTAGGGGATAGGGGAGGTATTGGAGCAAGTTTTTTTTGTAAGGTTTTGGCTTGGAAAATAGTGAAATAAGTGTTACTGCTTTTACTTTCCATTTTTCATTAGTTGTCCTGGTGGTCATTGTTACTTTCCTTGATTCTCTTTTAGCCGTGAGACCCATAAAATAGCAGTATTTTATGTGGCTGAAGGCCAAGAAGACAAACACTCTATATTAACCAACACAGCCGGCAGCCAGGCTTATGAAGACTTTGTTTCTGGACTGGGCTGGGAGGTAAGAACAGAATAAGATACTGTGATGCTCTGACCTGATGTGATGTGAGCAGCTTTGAAAAACTGAGCGAGGAAACAAGGAAATGTATTGTGTTTTTTATTTATCTTGAAGTATTAGTTAAAGAAACTGAAGAACTTTTTATTTATTTATTGTAAGCTATAATGGATTCAATTAAGAAGGAATATCATACCTGTCATGTGTTTCACTTAGGTGGACCTCACCACTCACTGTGGCTTCATGGGAGGCCTCCAGAGGAATCGCAGTACAGGACAAACCACACCTTATTATGCCACCTCTACTACTGAGGTTATCTATCACGTCTCCACACGCATGCCCCACGACCAGGACCATAACCTCACCAAGAAGGTAAAACACACCAGCTTTCTAACCGGAGACTTGTTGTTAATGGCAGTAATGTGTTCCCAGTGGTCACACTAGTCCAGTTAAAGTAAGGACAACTAATTTCCTGTGCTTCTAAGAAATTTTAAACACACACAATCCCATCCACAGTAATGTGTGTGTCTGTGGATTGTGAGAAACAGAGTACCGAGTAGTAATACTTTAGATAAAAAGGCTTTTGATCTTTCTCCAATATCTTTTGTCTCTTTATCTCTCTTTTATTTAATAAAAATTATAAAACAAAAAATATAGATAAAATAAGAAGAAATGAAAACCCTCTTCTCCTGGTCCTTTCCTTTTTCCACCTCTTTCTCTTTGTCTCTGAGTAACATTGCAAACGAGCACACACAAACACACCTACAAGCTGTTGATGTTGATGTTTTTACAGCACACCAGTGTTTTCAATAATTCTTAGTAGCAATCACGTCTGTGTTTGTGCATTGTGCGGGCCTGTATCAGTGTCTAGGCAGCAGGTTTACTGTGTATATGTGTGTGTGCACACCTGTCAGCCCCCAGGCACTGGGCACTCTGCACATGGCCATAATGTCCCTTTAATCAGATCATACTTCCTGTTTCTCGGCCTATCACGTCGCTGCAGGCTCCTGATTGGATTATCAGCGGCTGGTCCGACACCATCCGTCTCCCTGATCAGCTGATGGGCCCCATTGAACACGCATTCTCACATACACACATGCACATGTGCACACAGACTATAAAGCAGTTTAATTTGATACAAACACACATTCACTAAAGGCTTCATTCACATCAGTCTGCACAAATAACCACATGGCTATAAATTTGTATTACTGAGCACATGCACGCACATATTAGCAAACACACAAGCTTACAAACGTGTCCACAAAGAGGTTAAACCGACAGACATACACATGTCCACACTGGCAGGCATTTATCATCAACATGCACTTGCACAACAATTGTGCTATGTGAGTCCATCACAGGGCATTTGTCCAGTTTTCTTTGTGTGTTTTCCGGTTCCTCTCATACCGCATGTGCTGATAACATGATTAAAAGGATTAAAGCTGCATTACACCAACTGATTGTGGCATCAGAAATGACATCACTGTGATGTTCATCATTGAAATATTGAAAACATAAGGATGGCTTGGAGAAGCACATCAGACGCTGAGACTCCACTTTGCCTTATTAGACTGCCACCTAATTGTTCTGAGGCCCAAATATACTGCTTAGATCTCATAATTCTCACTCTTAAAGTGTGATAATGGCAGAGCCCTTCAGTTCTCAGTGTCACTGTGAGTTGTGTGTCTTTCTGACACTTTGAATTGCAAGCACGGCCACATGAAAGTGCCTCTAAAAGATTTATAGCAAATAGAACTTGATAAATACATCTCCATCCCTCCAGTATTTTCTAAACTCTGGTTAATATATCAACTTAATGTATCACTAGTCAAGAAAATATCGCATTGATAAGGCAGTGTCATTATGGCAAATGGGTGAAGTCACTTTCAGACATGACGAATAAGGTGACATATTAATTGATCCAACCTCAAGCTTGGATGAGAGTTGAATGTGATGTGTGTTTACAGACAAAATTACTGTCAGATTAAATGTGCGTAGCCCTTTAGTAAATCCCTTCACATATGCACACAAATGATAAAAAATTTCACAGAGGACAAAATACATAAGCATTCTAGGTAAAACACATTTAAAAGGAAATGTCTTGTTAGTCTCAGGGCGAAGGCCAAAATCAGCAGCCATCTCAAGGTGTGTGACACACCAGACAAGTAGAAACTATGTGCAGAGGTGGAGGGGGGGGGCAGGGTATATTTTGGCAGGCATCAAGGTTAATGACAGGGCTGTCACCAGACCTGACTGTGGCCCACTGAGTGTGAACCACACTCCCAAACACACACACACACACACACACACACACCGCCATCACACAGAGTCAGAGTTGATCCCATCTGTCTTTCAGCCCATACTCCATCTTTCCAGGGCTTCACTCTGTCTTTGTGCACACTTTTCATCTTCACACACTCACTCCATCACCCCAGGGCCACCTATACCGCATACACACCCAAAATCAAAAGCCTTGGGCTTATGATGGATGCAGCCTATCAGGCTCATTGTATGAGACTCTCACTTTGTGTAGTTTTGACTTAGTTTATGTTGTTTATTAAACTGTGCAAAGAAAAGAGATTTATTTCTTTGTTTTTTTTTTTTTTTTTAAGTAGTTCCTATATTAATATTTATTTCCTGCTCCTTCCTCTGCCCCTCCAGCTAAGACACCTGGGTAATGACGAAGTCCACATCGTGTGGTCGGAGCATTCCAGAGACTACCGTCGAGGAATCATACCCACTGAATTTGGAGATGTGCTAATAATCATCTACCCTATGAAGAATCACATGTACTCTATCCATATTCTCAAAAAACCAGAGGTAATAACAGTGTTTTAATCATTTGGTGTGAAATGAAAATGCCTGTGAAACAGCAGAGACTTTACAAGTCTTTATCTAAACCCAGAATGAATTCTGTCCCCCTGTGGTATAATCTGTAATAACTATACACTGTTTCCTAAATGTATTGTAAATCACTGGTGTATGTTTTAGCCATGTCAGCAGCACATCTCTATGGATGACGCTGTTGGTTGGCAGGCCATGCCACCAGTGTGAACCAGACTTGTGCGTGTGCAAATAATTGTTTTCATATTTAGCACAGACCCCCGCAGAGTGAATTCTAATGACTTTGGTAAATCCCTGACAGTTTCTCTAGAGTCGTTATTTTTGGTTTTGGTCTCGGCCTATTGATGGGCTATCATAACATTTCGTACACGGATCTTTAGTATAAATTATAATAACTTTGTACCTTTTTATTTGGTAACATTATTATATTATTATATATTCAGTATGTTACCATTGTCAGTTTTTGTATTTTACCATGCTGATGTTATTGCAATGCGTCCCTGTACCTAAGTACAGCACACTTTGCTGTGGACTTTAGGGACATATAATCCTGTTATTACACTGTGGCATGATAAAAACACCCAGCACTTACTTTCTGACAATGGCTGACAATGGCACTGACATTAGGGCTTCAACTTCAATTTGCAATTATTAATATTTTCATATTGTTGTTTAAAGTTTGTTTGTTGGCTAATTGATGTGGATGATAGAGACTTTCTACTTTCTATTCCTACTTAATTTTAATACATAAATATTAATGTCTGTGTGTTTTAGGTTTTATTGTATGAGTTGACAATACACACACATTTTTGGTACATGATTTTATGTTTCCTAACAGACGACAAAGATATGTGCCCAGATTAACTAACAATCCTGAAGAGTCTTGCCCCGAGTCTTGCTGCTCTGGTTAATGTAACAGCCTAAAACACACAGACATTAATACCACAGCACTAATAGCATAACTGTATTTCTAACAAGACCTAACACAATAAAATGCTGCTTTTTCTGTATGACATAG
This sequence comes from Helostoma temminkii, assembly GCA_900302695.1. NCBI lineage: Eukaryota > Metazoa > Chordata > Actinopteri > Anabantiformes > Helostomatidae > Helostoma > Helostoma temminkii. The sequence goes on along the minus strand of OMLM01000198.1, from coordinate 6,813 downwards.
AAACAACATCACTAATGACATAACCTTATTCTGTTTCATTCATTCTACAAGCAAACATATTGAATTATCATGAATCCAAAAACAAGTTAGATAAGAGATTCTCTGTGTTGTCGTCCTGAAAGCACTGCACACAGTCACAGAGTGCATGGTTTGGAGACCTGGTCTTCAGATAAATTTAATAAAATCCCTGACATTATTTTCTTTGGTGGATTCCACAAGCAGATTATTGAATTAAATCAGAAGGCCATAGTCTGAATCAAATAGTATATCATTTAAAAAAGAAAAACACTGTCGTGTCAGTTACTGCTTGTCGGGCTCAGTTCACTAAAACACAGTGAGTCCCACAGATTGTTGTTGTTTCAAATAAATCTTGTTTTTGTGTCTTTGAGAAGCTTCAGTAGGACGTAGGTTCATTGTTAACACATTTCACTGCTTTGTTTGTAGGTGCCGTTCTTTGGTCCACTGTTTGACGGTGCCATAGTGGACATGAAGATTTTACCCACGATGGTCAGAGCCACGGCTATCAATGCCAGTCGAGCCCTCAAATCTCTCATTCCCCTATACCAGAACTTGTATCCTTTGAAAACCATACTTAAAAAATGCCAAAAAAAACCTCATCAAAAGCCAAAGGTAAACAGAAGCCTTTCTGTCTTTGTAGTAACACATCATGATCGTGTCCTTAAAAATGTGTTGTGTTGAGTCTTTGCTTACCTATGTTAAGTTGTTAGAATATGTCTGCACTGATGGACTGGTTGTTGAAATCCTTGCACATGTATGCGTGAGCGAGAATGCTGCTTATCACTCAACTTGAGCGTTAAGAATAGCAAATCAATGTCCAGTGGTGTTTGGCTTTCAGAATGTAAGTGCTAGTGTGTTAGAGCTGTATTTCGTTGGCTCTGAAGTGCTATATATCAAGTGTGTGTGTTTGTTATGGACAGTCAGCCACATAAAGACTGGGTATGTGGGTGTGTGTGTGTGTCCATGCAAGTGTCTGTGCAAAAGAGAGAGAGACAGGTGTATTTACAGCTTGTCTTGATCTGATGCAATGGTAGCAGTCAATAGTTATTGATGACTTTCTCTTCAAACACATCTCTAAATGAGGGGTTTTGCTCTATGG
>OMLM01000197.1:0-29287 GCA_900302695.1 Helostoma temminkii | reverse complement strand
AGTGGGTGGTGAAGTACAAGGGTTAAGAACCTTGAAAGTGTCTCTTGTCTAATCCTTCACAGAGCTGCAACCACTGTTATTTTGGATGCAGCCCAGACATTATAATGAACTGTGTGTGTGTGTGTGTGTGTGTGTGTGTGTGTGTGTGTGTGTGTGTGTGCAGAAGAGCGAGAAAGCAAACTACCACACACAAATTGTTACCTGCCAGTGCATTTGCATTGTACTTGTGTGGGTGGGTGTGTGTTCTCATTCAAATGCGAGTGCGTGGTGTTTTTCAAGCCTGTCAAAATGATTAACAGGTACACAGCACTGCTGTGGCGTCCAAGTGTTTTAAAGAGGCGACCCTGAGGTGATGGAGTGTCCGTGGCAGCAGGAGTGACATTTGTGTTTTCAAAGAAAAGAGCACTTGATTTCTGTCAGATAAGCTAAAGTGCGGCGAAAGATAAGCGGCCTTGATGGATTGAATAGAGCAGCCGTGCTAATGAGGTAAGAAATTAACCACTGTTCCCATCACTAGTGCTTAATAGATTCATTAGGAAATATTTCCCTGACACAACACATGGTTGGTATTAACATGAACGTTTTTCTTTAAAGGTTAGGAGTGAGAGTTATTTTAAAAGCTGTTTTGAGACTGGAGCACTCAAGTTTTCTAGACTTTACCCAGATAAGCTGTATGTGACCCTACCTGCTGCCTATAGCACAAAGACCAGGTAATAAATAACTGAGTCTATGTGCAAATGGAATAAATGTCCAGAGAAGTGAGTTGGTACTCTCTTTCTGTCGTCCACACAACAGCTGAAATTGTAAATACTTCAAGTACTTCATAACTGTACTTAAGTACAGTACTTGAGTAAAGTACTTATAACCTCTACTTGTGTCATCACAAAGCTCAGCTAAAGACAGCAGAGATTACAGCGTTAGCTGCCAAACCGATACTTTGAATGTTCAGTGAGTGATATATATAAATAAATAAATATTTTGCTTGAAGTTTTTTCAATTCAGAGTGAGAGTACAGACTTGGCAAGTAAGCAATGGTCATCAAAGCAGCATGTCCACTTTATTAAGCTACACGCGTAATCTTGGTCAGACTGGCTAAAATGAAGATGGAGCGTACGCCTGTTGCCCTGGTTACGCTGTGTTTTTGATGAAGACACAGAGGAAGAAAAAAGGAACAGGGAGACAGACACTAAAATACCAACCAGTGAATCTGAGGCAATAGAAAGAACATTACCACTATCATGGTCATGAAAACAATATTTCTAAGTTGATAAAACACAAACAGTCATTATCTTTCTTTACTGAAAACAAACCCATTGTCCATACAAAGTCATGGGATAAAAAGTAAGTGAAAGTAAGTGATACGGTGTTGAACCACCTTCTCTGCAAAAAGCATCTACAGGTGCTTCCTGTAGAGGATTGGATCTGCGTTAAGTTCAGCAGGACCTCAGGAGGTCACTCCACAGCATCTCTACTGGGTTTAGGTCTGGGCTCTGACTGACCCACTTCAGAAGGCAGATCTTATGTCTCCAAAGACATTCTGCAATAGAGTTACTTTAGTGTTTAAGATCATTAATTTGCTGATCACCCAACTTCTACTTAGCTTCAGCTAGCAGATAGCCACCCCTCCATTAGCCTGTAGGTTTTTTTTGTTTTTTTTTGTTTGTTTTTTTCAATTCTCAGTGACAAAATGTTTCACGGTTCAGCACATGCCCCAAATCATGATGCTCCCTCTACCATATTTCATTTACTTTCTCTTGCAATTCAATGAGTCAACTGTTTGATTATTTTTTGTAATTTACCAAGGACTAATACCTGAAGCTCTGTGCAGAGTGGAGAGCAGCGTATCTGTCAGTAATAAGTGCAGCACTGTGGAGCAGGGAGAGAGATGGCTGGGCAGAGCACAGTGGATTGATTTAGAGTCTAATGCTAGGTCAAGCTTAAGCTGCATAGCTTTAAGAGGCAGGAACAACTGTAAGCTAAATACTAATATGATCCTGACAATGACATGGTCATTTTATCACTGGGATCAATAAAGCAATTAAAAAACTAATCAATATTAAGATTGTTATTGGAATGAATGTTTAGCTTTAGTAATGTTTTGCATGTTACCATGGTAACATCTACTTATTAGCACATGAAGTGGAAGTAATCAGTTTTGGATCTAGTGAAATTTCTGCCAGATAAAAAGTCAGAGGATCACTAAACGTACTATTACTAATATTCTGTGTGACCCAGAAGGAATGCTACAGGACTGGCAACCCAACAGCCTGAACAAAGAATCTGCCGAAGTGTCAAAAAACTGCTACAACAACTGCTCCTCAAGAACAGTACATTGATTAAATGAATCAAAAATAAATGTAACCTATCCCATCACTGTTAAACCTATTGTCAACTCTGATAAAAGCATCTGTCCTTGTTGATTAATATACGTGATTCTGCTGCACCTGTGTTTAAAAACATCATCACTAGGAGTTACTGACTTCATGTTATGTCAAGAAATCTATAGAAAACACAGTGTATGTATCTGAAGCTAATATGAGTTCAATGATTACGTTTGATCCAATATCATTGTTTTATTGTCACTATGTTCTTAATGTTATTCTTAAAAGAGCATTATGTAATCATTAAGGATAAGCAAATATGTTTTGTTTGTTTTTCTGCAACATCTTGGTGTGTTATGATAAATATATACACCAATCAAGCATACCATTATGACCACCTGTACAATCTAATGGAACCCAATGTGTCTCCAATGTTTTGGCATCCCTATTTATATCATAATGTTATGACTGATATGCATATATATGCTACTCTTTGCATATATGAACTGCTCAAGATACACAAAGAGGAAGCCATATTCAAACTAATTATATTTACTTGTCTGGTTACTGGTCACAATACTAACCAAATGAAAAACTCCCAGGATTTTATCAGCAAACTTAAAAAAACTGGAACCAAATGAAAGGTATCCTACAGTCCAACCTTTGAAACAGTTGGAGTCTCAGTCCACAGACCAACTAACCCTTACTTCTATTACAGGTTTTCCTAAAATGATGTTCCAATGCAACTAAACTGCAAACACAATTACATTTTTGTAATCATTGTGGAAGGGACGAAGCACTACATTTATTAACAGAAATCACGTTGCCAGAAGGTGGTTGGAGTAGTCGCAGGGTTGATACTGTTCTGGACTGGCATAGCAGAGACCAGAGTCTGATTCCAGACTATGTGATTGGGTTTGTGGAAAATCACATTGGTTTACATTTACAATACAAAATTATATATATATATGCATATATATTTACCCAATACCCTTCTCTTTGAGTGTTGAACCACCCCTCTCTGCAAAAAGCATCATGTGCTACCTGTAGAGGATTAGATCTACTTTAAGTTCAGGAGGACCTCAGGACCTCAATTGTAGTTTAGGTTTATAGAAGTGTGTTATTAGGACAGAGGTTTGAGCCATAGGTTAAGTATGAGGATGACATCTAGACTAAAACTAAAGGACATACCCAGGGGTTGAGTTAAGTAAGTTCACACGAAAGGAAATTGTCTGGTCTTCCTGGATTGTGTGGTACACATTTAACAAGACAGAAGCCTCAACAGCGAAATACAGAGGAAACCCACGAACACAGGTCGATATTTACTCTTTGACACCCACCAGTCTCAGGAGCACAAACTGGGAGTGATCAGAACTCTACACCACTGGGCTGAGAATGCCTATTAGAGCAGAGGAAAAGAAGAAGGAGCTCAAACACATCAATAAAGCAGTCAACCTGTGGCTATCCAAACTGGGCCTGTGTTGAAAAAACCAATGAGAGCAATTGTATGAAACACAGGGAAGAAAAGAACAAATAGAAAAATGCAACCCATTTGTTGCTGGACTATCTGAGAAACTATGGGTGATTTCAACTCAGTTCACAGTTCATCATCAAACCAGAAGCTTGTCCATCCTAAGGATAAATACACAGCATCTCATCTGCATTTGCAAAGTCCTGATAATTCATGTAGTATTACTTTCATGAACTCTTGATTTTTCATGCATGAAATAATACATAATTCATCATCATTGATGTAGCTTTAACATAAAGTGTTACAAATTCCACTGAGGTTCCTGTCTTCTTAATTCAAAATGTCAAATGTCTTCAGTTGTAACTCAGATGAAACAGAAAAAAAAAACAATTTACACTTTGTCAGCAATCACATCACAAGTAGACAGGGCTTAATACAAGTGTAAAAGACTCACATTATTTTCTGTGTCATGATGTGTCTCTGACAAATACTTTATAGGGAAATAAATCATCAAAGCAGGACATGGTAATTCATAAGGTCAAAGCTGGATGGGTGATGGTCTGACATTGTATGTTAGCATGTAAGCAGCAGTGATGCCGCATTAATGACGTGAACACCGCAGGACACTAATGCTGAGATGTATTTATAAGGACAGGTGTGAGCGGTGATGTGTATCGGCTGTCCACTTGTGGTCTGATCACCATAGACTCATTTCAAAACCAATTGTAAACAGGGTGAAAAACAGTGGAAACAACAAGATGAACCCTATGAACTGCCATATCTAGAGCCTAGATATATCAGATGTCTGATTCCACGCAGTGGCAGATCTAAAAAAATGTATATGGTGGTAGAAAACGGGTGGCAAGATGTTATAGGAGCCTTTGCATACACATACTGTATATTATTAAATCTGCACAAGAATATTTAGCATCACAGATTTACAACTGAAAATTGGCAATGCAGATTGTGTGTTACTGTGAAAAGAAAATTTACATGTGAGATAACATACTGTACCTCGACCAGCTAGAATTTAGCAGATAGTGTACAACAACAACTGTAGTTCTAATAAGAAAATCACTACTGTATGATTTTTTGTGTACATACAATAAAGAAACTGTAAGTTTCCAGTGTATAAATAGATGATTCGGCCTGATAAACCAATGTTTTGAAGAAAAACAATGCTTCACAGTAAAAAGATGTCTCTTTTCTGATTTAATCAAACACCTTTCAACGAATGCATTCATTCTGTTCTGCAACTTCATCTCCTTTTCATTGTCACGGTATTTACAGCAGGCTCTATCAAGGAGCTGAACACAGCTATGCAAGACCACGAAGAATTAATAGAAAATACACAGTTTCCAATGCCTGTCTAATTGAGATGCCACAGATTCTCTCTGTTTGAACAAATTAAATTCTGGTGTCTTGTTTATGTATGCTTGGAGGAGGAGGAGGAGGAGGAATGCAAACTTGAGGAAAAAACTACATTAAACTTTCTCCTTGAATTACCACAGACACCCAGGATGGACAAAGAAACTTGCCATAGGTGTGTTTGGTGAGTTTTCTAATAAAATTATTAAAGGTATGTTGCTTTATAGAATCAGCTGTCCTTCTAATGTAAAATGATCGTGTCAAAATGTAAACAGTTTATAGTGGTGCAAAGTTCTAAAAATGAGGCCGTAACCATGACTCAAACGTTCACAAACAGCCTCGTGTTGGGAAGACAGAAACACAACACAACCCACACCCCACTGCTGTCACCACCACCAACAAGAAATATCCCAGACATCTAATATTTCTTGTCATAAGAAGACCTATTGCTGTATTCTGTCCATATACATAGATTTATCTCTGGTGAAGCATTCAGGGACAGTATGGAGTGTAGGTCATCCATGTTGTGAGAGTTAAACACATTATCAATTAAATATCCACAGGTAACATATCTGTAACCACCAAATTATTTGATTTTCAACATCTTTTTTTCTCTTCTGCTTAAACATCCGATCCTGTAGTTCAACATGCTGATATATGACCCTAACTTTATTAACATGTTTTAGGGTTGGGTAACGGCACTCACAGCACTGGTAAGTATTTTTCATGCCTAAATCTAACCTCACGCAGGAATCTGGTCTCAATCTCGGGTCTGCAAATTGCCTGCACATCATGTGCTCGCCATCCACCCCAACCTCCTACTTGTGACTCAATTCCTGTTAATTACTGTGACGTTTCATTCATTCACAAAACAAGTTGCCTGACACTGTAAAAATTATGTTCACTACAAAAATGTACTCAAGGTGGCAGTTTAGTTTTATAGGAATGTAATTTTTAGGAGACAGGGTTACAAACAACAGCAGGGAACGCAGCTGCTGTAAAGCTACCCCCTAACAAATGATCCTCAGGGTTAACTACCTTACTAAAGCTGCTGGATGCTGCAGGTTTAACATTAAGTATAGGTGAATAATTCATGTGATGTACATTTTGTCGTACAGATTAGTGGATTGAATCTTAATAAATTGCACTGTTCATATCAATAAAGGAACGCCTCACTGTGTGCTGCAGAGCGGCTCACTGATGGTTTTTCCATAGTTTATGGCATAGAAAAAAACATATGTCAGGCTTTGGATGAACACAAAGAACATACTGGGTTTAGTATCATTATTATTTCTGTCACCAGGTTTATCCTTTAATGAAACATTATCTGTTCAGTATCAAATATTAACCTCCCGTAGACAGAATATCAATAGACCTTCCCTACTCAACATGACTCACTGTCATCCGGGACCAGATATGTGTAACTGCCTGGTATAGATTTACTGTTCACTGCTGTAGGTATCTGGCATCAAGCAAAGTGTCTGCTCACCACCCAGTGTTGAACTCCACATGCGCGTCAAACAGGGCCACCACAGGAGCGGAAGCAGCCCTCCAGCCGCTGACTCTGGACCTGATCAGTCCCTCCTGCTTGTCATGGTGGACCACCTTGATGAATCCTGGGCCATGCTGTGAGTTGGTCTCTTCCACAAAGCTCTGCAGGTGCTCTTTTAATTCCACTGCGGAGAAGGGTGACACACAAAAGCACACACAGACTCACTTGGTTGTTTAAACCAAACTTTGTAAAACATTAATTTTACTGACAAAGAAAACTCCTGGACAGAGGAAAACAGATCTTAGTGTGTTTACATGTGTTGGAATTAGCTGATGGTGAAGAATTTGTTTTACAAAATTAGTTTTTACAATTTCACTCATAATGGTTTAATACATGTGCTGCAACAGTAATATACGTAACACAAAAAGAGGTGAGGGTACAGAACTGAGTGCATAACAGACAGACATGCTGAATTTACATAAATCCAAATATCAGAAGTGATGTGCAGGAGGAGGCTGGGTGAGCCTAAGGCAGATGGTGTAGCAGCACAGTGGCAGAGCTAAAAGGCTGGGGGGGACTAGAGCTCTGCAGGATCTTATGTTTGTACTCTGATAGGTCAAATAGACAGACACAGAACGTCCAGTGTGAATGCTACTGTTTTATAGTAAATCAAAGGTTTTTATGGAGCTTTTTTTTCCCTTCAAAATGCAATATAGAACTCTGATACTTTGAACAGTGTGATTCTAATTTTCTGGCAATAATGGAGAAGGCCCTGTCTTGTTGGACAGGACCAATCATAATGTCTTATAATAATAATAATAATAATAGGTAGTGATACCATTGGGAACATTGTTGTTTGGACACCTGCATGTATAGAACAGTGCTATTATGAGGTGTCAGGGTCTTGTCCAAAGACACCTCAGCATGTAGCCACAGGAGGACTGGGAACTGAACCTGCCAACCCTGGGGCTGAAAGACGACTGCCCTACCATTTGAGCTACATTCCTTTAATATGCAGTTAGTAGAGCCTTCCAACACTTTTGAGATCACATGGAGCGGAGAAACTGCAAACTACAGCATCACTCAGCAATTCTCTTGTGGCTGAATGAGAACAAATTCCCACAGCAAGATTTCAAGATCAAGCTGTTAAAAAAAATCATAACCCAAAACAGAAAATAACATTGTCATTCCTAAGACAAGTTGGAGCATGGCTAAAAATAATTTTAAAAAAATGATGCTATCATCATAAAAGGTCTAAAGGTTAAAACACAGAAAACTGTGTCTGTCTCTCTTCTCGAGTGATTCCATAATTTCAACTTAAAATAATGAGGTATTGATTCATACTTCATATACTCAAGATAAACCAATAATTCTTTAAGTAAAATCACATTTTTAAGCTGAACCCAATCAACACTGAAAGATTTCAAGTCAGTTCAACTTAATAATTCACATACTGATACACTTTTATAATTTCACTTTTAATTAATCAATTGGTGAATTTACATCAGGAACATACAGCTGCAGCCACAGAACTCATTTTACCTCATTTCAGTCGTAAGACTTGTTAGGGACTGAATTCATTTGTATGTTGTTTTTTTTTGTTAGTTTTTTTTACAGTGAAGAAGAAGAGTTTCATCCATTTTCATTTATATATTATTAAAGACATTTTCCATCATGAATGTTTCTCTCTTAAAAGCCAAAAAAAGAAATGTTTTATCTCTCAAGGTGCATGATGGGAAGTCAGCTAGTTTTGTTACTTAAAACTTTTGATAAGTTAAGTGAACACTTAAAAAAACTCTTTGTTGCTGAAGCAACATAAAACTGATACAACTTACATATTCACATTAAGTGCGAATCTCTGCCAACGATTTAGATTCAAACTTTCTTCCTGATCCAGATCAGCTTTAAAATGTAATTAGTGTAAAATGTAATCAGCATTATCTACCTGTCAGTGCCTTCTCAACAACCTGAATAACCTACAACTACCACAATTTGCAGACCGGGATTTTCTGTTTGTTCTCTCCCCTCCTCTCACTTTAATCCAAAGAAAATAATGTAGTTCTGAGCAAGGTCTGAAAAGGGATAAAGCTACAACAATAACGTACTAATTTTAATGTATTTGAAAGGCAGCCCTTGAATGAACAGCAGAGTTATACCTTTTTCAGTAGATGGACAAAAACACATGTACACAAACTGCCTACAGCGAAACAGTGAACATCTTCATTTCCTCATAGTGATTTCCCAGTGTTGTAATCCTGCCTGCAGGATACTGCTGCATCCTTCCCCTCTCTATTCATTATTACCGTCAGCCTGGATTCTCTAGTCTCTCTGTTTTCCTTTAATGAGCCACAGTTTGCTGCTGACCTAGAAGAAACACGGGCTCATTTAAAAATCAGAGAGGGGAATATTTGAAGAGCATCTTATTGTACTACATGTATATATGAAATTCTATCCAAACATAAAAAAAATTAAGTCATTAAATCAAGCACACCTCTAGTTTCCCCAATTAATTTTCAAATGTCGAGTCCATGCTGTGAAATATGGTTATTCACTGCCTGTTTGAACAACAGGACTCCTGTTTGCCATCAGTTTGCTAAAAATATTATTGCAGGAAGGTCATTTGAATACCTGTGAACAACCACATGCTGACAACTCATCTACATTTTGTACATACTGTAATTACCACAGTGTTAATGAATAAGGGAAACTGGGATTTCACCACATGCATCATCTTGTCACTTTTTGGAACATAATTAAGAGTGTTGTTTACCAGACAGACAAGTGCAACTAATTATTTTCAAAAAACTGATTAAGTTGAATATGTTCTTCAAAATTGACCAGTAAATTTTTAGTCTACACATCAAAAAAAATATCAAAAAAAGTATTAAAAAAATAACAGTTCAATCAAAAATCTGGAGAATCACGTAAAAAAAATTTTAATAAACACTTAAAATGACAATGACCAGTTTTCTCTTCTCTCTATTTCCCTCTACATTTATGAAGCAAATGCATTTGCAAGAAAAAGTTGACTGTTTGCAATTTCTTCGTTTTCTGTATCGTTTGGTCATGAAATGTGATCTGATCTTCACCAAAGTCACAAATGTCAACAAACACAATATTTCAAAACTGATGAAACAGTAATGATCTGTCATGTCTTTATTGAGCACACCCATTAAACAAAAAGATAAGTAAGTGTGTTTTAATAACTGGGTGAACCACCTTTGGCAGCAATAACCTCAAGCAAACGTTTCCTGTGCAGTAGCTGTGAATTAGACTAAGTTCAGGAGGACTTTTGAAACACTCTTTAATTAGAGCTTAATTAGAGCTTAAATTTTTGTCTATCTGCTAGTCACTACCCCTTTACCAAAAGGCAATTTGATGGATAGTTTGGAGCCAAAGCTTAAATTTGTACAGAAAGACCAATTCAACAAGATCCCCAACTCTTTACCAGGTCTAGGTCTGGTCAATAACCAAAAAAAGTTTATGTCAAAGGCTGGGATAAACATCTTTATCACTGCTGTAATATTTAATACATTTGTTTAACTTCAGTGTGATCCATACTAGTGTAGTTCATGCTAGATAGCTAGCTAAAGCTTAAGGCAAATTTTATGTTTAGTGTCAATAAGAATCAAAATGAGCAGGGTAATTACATTTTAGTATATGTAATCGCTATCAATAATAATAATAAATATTAATCAATAATAAACACGATGCACTGGACCAGTCATCAACAGCCCACTGTTTGGATGTCATGCTGTAATGCTCTAACCATTAACTCTACCATTAGCAACATGCTCACAATGACACTGTAAACTTGCTAATATTAACACATTAGTTTGCTTTGCAGTTGTGCCTCCAAAACTGTCTAAAACTGTTGCATGCATTTGCAAATTAGGACGATACAGAAAGCAGGTAAGATCTTTACCCAAATGTTTGGGCAAATTTAAAAACTGACCTTATGATTAATGAAAAATAAGGTGATGTGCATATCTGCACAACAGTAACTGAAAATATACTAGGAATTTATGATTAATTTAATTTAAATTATTTGTAATCAGAAATTTGGGGCCTTATGAATTCATAAATCCCTGTTGTGATCTAATTTAGTCACCATGTGATGACGGTAAAAGTTGGACCCCATTAGTTAAAATTACACAACAAGCTATGAATGGTAATGATGATGCGCTTTATGTTTTTCACTACCTAGCAAAAGCATTAAATCATTTTTCTTAGAGAACTTATTATGATACATTACGAGAGAATTATTTGAGGTAAATGTTGGATCTATTTATCTCCCCAGCTGCATCACTAATCAGCATTCACCCCTGGTCAGCTACCTTAACTCGACTCTGATAGACTGTATTAATCAAGAACAGAGGAGCAGTGAGAGACCCATAAAATCTGCAGGCGATGATAACAGACACAGATTTCTTATAACGGTAATTACAGATTTGGCACCGGTGAAATATGTCCTGTAGTACGTGATGTAATTATTAACACCAGCCCTCTAACAGAAAAGTCGCAGCCTCACCTGCGACTGCTGTAAGTTTTAATCCGTCATACATCAGTGATACTACTAATGCTTGCACATCATGATGTTCTCCACAGTCCAAAGCAGGGATAAAAAAGTAGGATATAGAATACAGCCAGCTCTTCCTGTCATATGTTGCATGTCCTTGGGCTAAACACTTATTTTAAATTATTCTTAGTTGTTTTGCTGATATAACCTTAGACTACCTGATCTACTATGAAGTGGCAAACATTAGCAAACTTGAAGAAAATGCTGATAATGGACACTGGTACACTAATTACAGTTACAGTAGTAACTTAATAGTAGTAAAAACTTTATTAATCCTAGTGGGAAAATGCTTACGAACATAATGTGGGAGCGGAGATGTTAACTCTGCATCTTATGATCATGAGACTAGTGACTCAAATGACTCAGCAGATTTTATAGAAGTAGATTTATATATTATATATTGATGTGATGATAGCAGCTTAAATATAATAGTAACTAATGGTAGGCTATAGCTAGCTAGAGGATTTACTTTCCATTAAAAATGCTTTGCACTGGCCTCCATGATAGCAACACCACATCTCTTGACTCTAGGTTCATAGTAAATATAAAGACAGTGATATCAGTCTTCTGTTGTTAGACAAAGCAGTATGAACAACAACAACAAAACGATCCCTGCTACTAGAGAACTCTTTAAGATCGTGGAAGGTTTCTTACTGCTGCTGCTGTGGTCATCCACCAGTATGATCTCTTTGAGCAGATGGGACGGAGTCCTCTGAATGGCTGTGTGAACGGAGCGCAGCAACACTGACAAGGCCTCATTGACAAAGATGAAGATGACACTGAGCTGCGGAAGGTCTGAAGAGTACGACATGTTTCGACACCTGAAGGGAAAAATAATCAGTTGATTGGTTGGAGCCACACTGGTAAACAGCACCGTCATCTAACTTAACGAATGAATCAATTAACAGTGCACACATTGATCCTCGGACTGACCCGTCTGGTCGCAGGTCTGGTATCGGCCGAGTGAGGGAGATGCGGTCGCTAAGGTAGCTGTTGTAGCCATAGTAACGGAACTTCTTCAGCGCAACCCTCCGGCTCTCAGGTCCCAGGTCATGACCCCAGTGTTTGAACAGCGAGGCGGCGTGGTCTGAGGCCAAGTCTGACGAAGGCAAGGCTTCTTCACCGTCCTTCTGAGGTGTTTCTGTGGAGAGAGAGATAGAGACATGCTGGTGAATTGTGGACGAGCTGTGGCTTTTGACGAAACTTTTTAATATTTTCAAGTTTTCTTCAACAGTTTTTCCTGAGCCCAATCCAGCCACTGTATTGCCAGACGCACTGACAGCTACCTGATTTTACACCGTGGAGAAAACTTAATGACAAATGAACTTCCTTCAGCTCTATTCAGGCAGCTTTGCAGGAAAAATGACTGTGACCGAACGCTAAGTATGCTGTGTGGTTATCAAACAAAACCTGTTTGCTGAGGGCTGAAGGAATAATTTCAGCAGCACGCTGGGACAGGATGGAACTTAAATATGAAGCAGAATAACAGGGATTTTCATTGTCATTACAAATAAGTCATTTTGGCAGCCGCGCTGATCTATTTCTGCAGAGGTGGACACAAATCTGCAAACACGCCCAAAGTAACGTTTCTTTTATTTATTTATTTTCAAATCAGTGCTGCAGCTTACAACATGCAGCACCAGCCACTTCCCATACGCAGAGGAAAACAATGGGAAATGAAAACATGCTTGAGGCCTGATGGAAAAACTTGCAAACCCCAGAAGGCACGCTTGGTGATTTTAAATATTTTTATATCATGTGAATTATAGTTTGCAAAGGGATCAAACCAGTCCAGAAGTTTGTCAAGATTTGAAACACAGATGTAAAACTAACACTGTGTGGCTTCCGACACCTGGTCTTACTGAAAGAGTGCTGCTTGTGTGTGGCACTGGACGATGGAACCTTCGTGGGTCGAAGTGAAAAGTGTGTAAAAATTCTCTGATTTTATTTAAGTATATTTTTTATTATTTTTTATTTAGGTTTAGGTATTTTATTTAGGTATTTAACTACTAAATACATTTGAGTTTAGAAATGACACTCACAGAGCGATGTCAACATGTATTTCAGTACTTTGTTGAATATCCTTTCCATGCAATGACTGTTTAAAGTCAGTGATTCACAGACATCACCATTTGCTTAGTACTTTCTCTGGTACTTCTGAAACTGCAGTTTCTTTTACAATCCAGAGTCCAGTGAGTTTACACACATGGCTTTGTAGAGAAAAATTGTCATGAATTTGACTCTAGTCCCCCAAAAGAGTCTATAAAGCTTTGGAAAATGCCTTCAAAAAATGGAGGACCTGGAATAAACCTATGTGGAGAACATATCACCTGTGAGTCAACTGTACCAATCGAATCATGGTAACAGCATTTCTCACTCATTTAACACAGTTAAGCTGCAATTTGAAAGCTAAAAAGTTAGTGTGGTCAGAAAATGCAGTGTCTTTTCTCCTCTGCACAGCAAACAGGCCAGCTGAAGTGCCTCCATTCCCTACTGAGCTGAATGGGTGTTTTATTAGTTTGAAGAGCACTACTTCCCCTTTTTGGCAATGACATGCTTAATGCTCCCAAGGGTGAAATGCCACCTCCATCCAAGTCATAATAAGCACCCTGAAAGCTCTGCTGATGATTCTGTGTTGATTCTGTAGGCTAAAAACATACTGGCACAACCTCCTCTCTAAAGTATCAATGTTGTTGTTACCAATGCTGTTATCTCTACTCTGTTATCACTATTCTTTGCATTTTATTCTCATGTTCTACATAAAAAATTCAAACGTGAACTAATGTTAAATGTATGAACAATATGAGGTCTAAGGTCCTAGACAGTCTTAGCGTAAGTACGCAAACTTAGATGTTTCGAGCTACGTGAGGTCTGTTGTGTACATTGTTGTGATAATGAGTTGGGGGTGAGTGACAGAAAACTGTCAAAACAAAAAAAACCCCCAAAAAATAACAAGCCAATTCTATGAACACGATACATAGTATTTCTGACATCATCTTCTCTCCATTCAGACAGGAACAGGAGAAATTTTCTTTTTTCAGCAACTGTACACCTTCCTCTACAGTAGTTTGTAGTTACACACACACAAAGACAAGGACAGCCCACAAAGAGAGACAGTGAGGTGGATATTCTACACACAAACAGGAGAAGTGAAAGCACAAAAAAAGACTAATATTGCATACAGGAGAGAGAGAATGCACTCTTCTCTTAGCTGTGCTTCTTCCTTTCTATCTCTCTCTCTCTGTACCTTTCTGCAGGCATCTGTAAGTTTCCAGTGTGCAGTTGCTGGCTCAACCAACCTGCAAAGTGTTTTGTCTGCTGCTTGTTGTTGTTCTTTTGTTGCATGTTTGTTCTTATCTCTCTCCACTTTCCACTCTGGTAGAGGCAGATGGCCACCCACCCCTGAGCCTGTTTCTGTTTCACCTAGTGCTGCTCAAGGGGGATTTGTTGGGTTTTTCACATATGTCTGTATATTTATATTGTCATATTCTGTATTCTTAAGCGTCACATTTTAAAGTGCCTTTGAGATAGCTTGTGAATTGCTGCTATATAAATAAACTGAACTGAGCTGAACTGAATTGAACCTCTTAAGAAAAGCATCTTTCCATTCAGTTGTGCATTTTTAGGTTAAGTCCCTTCCAACCTCTAAACCGAACAGGACTTTGTTTTCTGGAGCATTGCATGTGTCCCAGAGGTGTGTTTGTTAGAGTGAAGAATCAATTGACGCTCTTCTTAAAAGGTTCCGTTCAATTCAATTCAGTTTATTTATTTTCTTTGGGTGACCTGTCTTCATTCTGTCACTTGTGCTGCTGTGTCATGTGAATTTCCCCAGTGCTGGATCAATAAAGTCTTATCATACCTTATCTTAGCTGTTTGAAAGCAGTCAGTGGTCATGACTCCCATCAGATGTATGTGGTAATCTGGGAAGATGTGATATATAGTACAACCTCTAATATTTTATACTAATCTATAACCTTTTAAATGAATAATATCAGCGTCAGGTGCTTGGGCTGTAGATGAGGGGGCACAATAGTAATTTCAGGATCATGGCCCACGAATGCTGCCCCATGACAACGATCATCATGTGGTAGAACAAAAATATACCCAGATTAAACTGTTGATAAGAGCAATGTTCCTTGCAGCAACTGGCTGATTTTTCACTGTAAATTTGACCATGTGTTGTTTTACAGTAGAGGACAGGAAGAGAGAAAGAGAGAGAGAGAGAGAGAGAGTGTTGGGGAGAATGAGAGAATAAGGGGAAGTGGCAGAAGGTATTCTTCCCTGGGCATCTGTAAACTAGGTGACCCTGAGATCCATCACATCAGTTTGCAGAGAGACACTCTTATTAGCTCAGACACCAGGACAGCTCCCAATCCACACACAAGCATTCACACATTAACACAGCTTTCCTGCGGACCCTGAAGGCATCAGGCCAGACTCCCTACAACCTAATGTAGCAGGAGTGAGCAGCTCTGCTGGGCAGCAAATTGTCTCACCTTGTCTCTGAGTCATTTTATGCAGAATTGCTGTGCTGTTAGCTCAGAAGGCTGGATGCTGGGGACCAGCTGTCAACCCCCCAGCACACACTGGACTGCAGTCAAGACTGGAGTCAAGACAATATGTTGGGATGTGGTGGAATTAAAAATGCCACATTGACTGCAGCTAAAGAGACATGTTGGGGGTGGGCAGACCAAGTCCACAAAAAGTATGGAAGTCTTGTTTTATGCACCAAAAAGGAACAAGTGATATTAAACTAGAACTGGGTTATTAAAAGTGATTATTAACAAGTTGTCCTTTAAAAAAAAAGTCTGTGGTTTGGCCATACTTTGGTCATATATTAGATATTAGAATACACAACAGACTGGTGCTGTGCATTGTGAAATTTGAAAAATCTAAAAATTATTTCACTTGAATCAATTCAATGTGGTTTTTTAATGTGGTGAAATCAGTTGGCAGCTTTAAGGGCATTTTTCAACAGTTTTTAAAACTTCCCAATCCGCTTGTAATATGACAAGAGAATCTGTGGGTCTTTGGATATGCTTATGGATTTTAGTGGCACCGTAACCCTCAGCTCTTCAGCTGTTTGAAAAACCTTTCTCCTGGTGTTTTTATTTATTGACTTACATGTCACGTAAAATCCTGTGCTTTGATTTCACACTTGGCCATTCGGTACATACCGCTGTCCATCAAACATCCGTGGGGTAACAGCTCTGTCTGCAAGTGTTCGGCAGCTCGGCTGTTAGTGGTGTTTTTGATTGACAGGGAGATGAAGCGTTGGATGACAGTTTCGCAGCAGGAAGCGAGTTGGAGTTGGAAGAAAAAAGAGCAACCAAAATAAATCAAACTGGAAAATCAATCCAGGAAATTCAAAGCTCCACACAGTCTGGGTTCAGGATGTATTTCTGAGAGAAGCCTTTCACTGTTCATCTTCAACTGTGTCTCCTAAAAACTATGTTCCTGTGCAACTACACTGCAAACATGATTAAGTTTTTGCGACACATGCAATTATATAGTGATTATGGTCTGATACGCCAATCTGGTGGGAGGCGTTCAGGGACAGTACAGAGTGTAGGTAAAATTTATGGTCACAGAATTTACAGGGGATTGATTGAATTTGTGAAGATGAGGTTTTGTTTATCATATGGGATGTCTTCTATGTTTAGTATGAATGTATTTTCAACTTGCCATCATGCTAAATGTCAACACATCCTCATTACGTTAAGAGAAAAATGCAATGTAGCTGCAAATAGATTCCCTACAAAAACACAAAGTCACATAGAAAGTGATGGTTAGGAGTGGAGAGCGTTACCTGGCATTCTTCATTGAATAGTGTCAAATAATTCATGCAATAAGCACTAAAAAGTAGGTTTTATGATTATTTCACTATTATTTCATTTAACATTTATAGCAGTTATCACTGGTATAAAAGGTTTCAATTTACTGTAGTATGATTTGTACATGCAAGTGTGCAGAGATTTTGTCTTTGAGGAGTATTACCATTATTAACAAACTGAAGTAGCGATTCAGTTGGATCATGTTGTTCAGTGCGCTCCTCTCTGTGCATCGGCATAACAGCTGCTTCCGACATCTTTTTATACTTTTAAGAAACCTTTTTGTTCCAACTCAGGCCTCAGTTCAGCTTGTTTCCTTTTCAATACAGCACGCCCACGTTCCAGCACATCAATTCAGGGAAATTGAATGTTGTTGCCTTGAAAAGCGTATTCAGGATTTGTAGTTCATATCCTGTTTGCAATCAGCTCTTATTCTGACAGACTCAAAGTGTGTACACACAGTGCTTGCAAACATCAGTTGTGTAGTAGTGTTTGTTTTTATTCTCTGCATTAAATCACATGGTAAGAGTTGGGACTGTTTATTCAGCCCCACTGATTAACGTATGTGTGGGATATAAAGATTCACGTAAACCGCTTAAACTGATCAAAACTCTAAATGGGACATGAGCCTGATTTGCAAAACACAGAGCTTGGATGTAAAAACACTCAATTACACCTCTGCACCTCCTCCGTTTACTTTCAGGTTGCTCATGAGCCACACAATGAAAGGTTAGCTGTTGCTGCTGCACAGCAAGGACCTGTCCCAGCAGGCTTTGCACCCACTTACAGCTGAGGAGTTGTGAATTTGTTTTCGTGGAGAGAATCTTATTTCCTCTGCAAGCCCCCCAACATTATCTCCCTCTGAAAGATTTTTGTGCTCCAGCATTTAAAGAGACACAAGGGAAAACGCAGGCAATTGATTAGCCTTTTCTACTGACTCCGAGCCTCTTCAAATCACACGACAGTTTCTTTTCATAATACGATGAGTGATGACTCACAAAAAATGTGCCTTTTTTTCAATTGTTAGCTATGTGTTTGCTACCACGAGCGTGCACGAGAGTCATTTACAAAATGTTCAGCTCCCGACTGGGGAGAAAACTGAGCCCATCTGCACATCCCCAAAGTGAAGGGAAACAAGCTTTTATAAGTTTTGTGCTGCAGCTGCTTAGACCACAATGACACACATAATAAAAATAAAACTGAATTTAAAAAAATGTGTGTGTGTGCAGAGAGAGAGAGAGAGAGAGAGAGAGAGAGAGAGAGAGAGAGAGGGAGAGAGATGGGACCTGAAACCTTCCACAAAAGTTCACACATGATTAATTTAATGAAGCAGCGAGCAGATGGCGATCTGTGTCTTCCTCCTCTCACCTCCGGTATGAAAAATGCGTTTAATGGACCACACCTGGACAAGTCAAATTTGTCCTCACAGTGGAACCACTGAGAGACAGAGTGAGGCGAAGACACAAAAGAAACCACCACTGAGATGCATTAGCCATTAGATTGAAGTGGTTTTGTAACTTTGCTGGTGTTTGAATCAGGGTTTTTGACATTCAGACTTGTTACATGTTAGTTGAAATGCTGAATGTGTGTGTGTGAGTTGGAGAAGTGGTCCAGCTGGAAAACAAAGCTATGAGGAAAGAGGAGTGTTTTCTGTTCTCGTGCAGAGTGTATCATCTATGGATTTCAAGAAAGTACAGTAGTGGAGCACTTTGGGAAATACGCCTATTTGATTTCTTTCTCGGGGCGAGATGAGGAGATCGATACTAATCTCATGCCAGTGTGTTAAGTACGGAGCTGGAGTCAGAACATGTTCAGTTCAGCTTAGCATGAATAGGCCTACTGGAGGCAGGCGGACAGACTTCCTTACTGGTTAACACAGTGTATCTTATTAAGAAATATACAAATGGCTGAAGCTATTTCTTGATGATGGGTGCAGGGACTGTGTGCAACATCCTGGAGAGTTGTAAACATCAAAACAAAACCTGTACCTGGATCGATGCACAGAAAAACTGGGTATCTGCAGTACAGAGTAAACTGACTAATTTATGACAGTGAACCACACAGAAGAAGAGAAAGCAGAGGATGCACCACTGTGATGAACTGTGATATATGCTATTTCCTTACACAAGCGGAAAGTTTTACTCCTTGGCTTTGAAAACACTCACTTCACTGTTTACTGAGCAGAATAATGCAATGCATTTTGCACTTCTCTTTCATTTGTCCACTAAGCCAAAGCTTGACAGGCTGCAGACTGAACACCACAGTGCCAGATTCCATTATCAAGCCATTCGCCTCCTTTACCACATTAACAACTTTTTAGAACAATCAGCCATCATTTTCTCCACATCTTAACATCTTTATCGCATGATGGTTTCTACAATTGTCATTCCTCCTGCCTGTGACAGTGTGTGTGTGTGAGGGAATGAGAGGACGATAGATTTTTCTCTGTAGCTCGTCCAGAATTATGCGTCTTCCCTCTTAGGAAATACATGTATGTCCACATACACACATTTACACACATGGAACATCAGAATGAGACACTTGCTGAAACAGCAAGCACACCCAACCACACAGAGCGTTCGCAACGGGAGGGTAAACTTAGTCTTCATCGCAGTTTGACTTCAGTCTGCGTTCTCCAAGTCGTCCACTTCCAGAAATCAATACAGATTGAGTGGGTCTTCCTGTAAGTCCATATGGCTGTGTGCTGCAACAGACGGCTCCACTGCTCCACTAATTATGTTACAGCACTACTGATAAGGTTTCATTGTCTCATCCAAGCAGATGAGCAAGACAATGTGATTGCTGTTTAAAGCATTTCTTGGAACTAAGAAAAAAAAAGAACAAAAAGAGGATGTTTTCTCATCATATGCCAGTACATTTTAAGTTCTTCAATCTTATTTTGCTTTTTACTGAGAAGAAAAGCTGCATCTCCTTACACTGAGATGAGTGAATGATAACTACATTATGTGCTTGATAAAAAAAAGCATTTTGAGCTTTTTACCTTAATTGGCTTAGCAAAAAAAATGATGCTTTATTTATTGTTAGCTTAGATGCTATTTAGGGTTGCACCGATTGATGGGCTGGAAATCCGATGGGCCGATCCTGTGTTGATAACATTAATTATATTATGTGCATGAGAAAAAAAATCCAATTAAATTCTTCATTAAACAAAAGTTACCAAAATGTTTGAGTATGATGTCAGTTAAAGGTCTTTTTAAAGGTCGGCCAAAATCAGACTCAGCAGGTCTGATTATTAGAAAAAAGAAAAAAAAATCAGAAATTAGAATTGGACATAGAAATGGCAGATGATGCATCTGTAATGATATTGTATTGTATTCTGTTTTGAGTTGTACTATTACACTACTGCAGTCATATTACAGAGTGAATATGAAAATCTCCTCTCGCAAAATTTTTTGTGTCTTTTTCATAATTGTCAATATTATTTTATGGCTAATTCCTACAACAACTGAATTTATCTTCTCCATTATTTTGCTTTTAGCTACACCAACATGCATGTGGCCAGCTAGCTTTGTAGGTATTCATTGTACAATATAAATGTCAAAGTTGCATCACTGCACATCCCGGTGCAACAAAGAAAAACTGCACTCTGTAAGTAAGTTCAGTTCTGGAAGGAACAGAAATCTCCTTGTATGTGTTCCTACGTCTCTGGTTAAAATACAGGACAAAACAGATCGGAGGCATTAGCATTTGTGGCGGCCTGTTTGCTCTAACAGCACAATATGCTTGACTTCTGGGGCCATAATCAGAGGAACAGAAGGGCACGCTTGTTTCTAAAAAAAGAGACCCTGGAGACACTGGGAGAAAAACCTGTTACTGGTGATTCAGAAGCCAATTAGTACACAGCAGGTTTGTTGTTAGGAGCAGAGAAGAGAATTAAAAACCTTTAAGTTCAAATCCCATTATATCTAATCCCTATACTGTAAAGAGTTAAGCTGTCAGTGCTAACAATGAACACATTACAACATACAAATCACACCGAGGTTTACTATTGGTGGCTAATTTACCATTCACACCAGCCAAGATTCATGACAAAGACTGAATTTAAAATTGTGATCTTGGGAAAGCAGAAACAGCAGCAGGAGACAGAAAATGAGAGAATGACAACAAAAACAAAGACGACAAAGACAGCTGTGGGACGGAGAGGATTTAGGAGCTGTTAGCTAGTCACAAGGTGTAGGAACTGGCTAAATAGCTCAGCCAGCTGAGCCCCTGACACCTCTCATACTGAAACACATGCGCTGGACTCTGGACTTTCTCCACACTTTACTCAGGTGAGCTGCACGTGTGACCGCAAACACTGGTGTCAACCCACAGGGACATCGCACGGACATTCTCCTGCCAGCCCCCTAGTACAAAGTCCACATAATGTTGGACAGATGCTAATTCTCAGGGTAATCACAGGGTAATATGGTAACTATGCTATTATGTTTTGCAGGTATTACAGTTTATTGTGGGGATGACTTGGATTTCTGAAGCATGGCACCCCATTCAAAAGTTGTTCCACATAGCTAAACTGATGGATGGACAGAGCTTGGCTTGTATAGAGCTGGCAGGGCAAAAATTCTGAGGTCAAAGCCAATGCACCACTTTGTGCATTTTGCCAATTTGGCCTTTTATTCTAAGAACCTGCCAAAACTGATTTCTGTTTATTTCTGTATTAAGGTGGTCAAACTATGCCACATGTCCTGGTTTATTAAGCCCACAGTGGGTTTATTCCTGCTTGGTTCCCACATCATAAGAGCACTAATTCATTAAAATAAATTATAGCTCCAGGGTGAGAATAAAATTCTCACATGGGTGCCTAACACTAGGACCTAAGAACCCAAACTAAATAAAGACTCTTGAAATAATGTCCACTAGCTGTGTCATTGCTGAAATCAACCAGCACCCAGCTGACTGTATTTCACATCTACATGGATAAAATCAGTTTCTATACCTTTTTCTTTCTTTCTTTCTTTTTTCGCTGTGTGAAGTGACTCTAAGAGTTGAAATTAATATCCCTTCCACAAACAGGTATGCCATTATCTGGTAAATAAAAATACTTCTCCTTTGACTTTACGAATTGATCACATAAACATCCAGCGAGGCTCTCTGATGAGGTGTGTGGTTTTTAGAGATCTCACAGCATCTCATAGTCATGCTAATCACGCTGATACGGTGCCAACAAGAGTCACACACACACACTTTGTGCAGCCACACAAGCACATAAATAAAGGGAGTATATCACATCATTCCAGGGAGCTAGTAAAAGGCTGGACAGGGCTGAACGTTAAGCTGCTCATTTCACCATGGCACAAACTTTATTAAATCTATAAGAGGCTGATCAATAGAGAGAGTCTCACCAGGTGCTGGAAGTGATTCTGTTTTTCAGAGCTCCTTTAGCTTTATGACAAAAATACTGGCCGGTGAAAACAGAGGAAGAGAAGAATTCTGAGATAAAAGTACTTCTTCTGTCCTTTGGAAATGGTTCTGCGACGAATCACACCAAACAACTGTGATTTGTAAGTTTTGTCAGACAGCCACACCAACCAGAGGTGGAAATGTGAAATTATTTTGCTACACCATCACAAGTACAAACAACACCAATATCAGGAGGATCTTGTGGCAGATGTTAGAGAAACAAACTGATTTAATTCAGGGTTTGTTCTGCCAGCGGTCCTCCCCACTATAAAAGAAACACTGATGGCAGTGGCACTGAGCCAGAGACATGATGCTAATTCATACACTTGACAAGGATCCAGGAGAATAATTTTTAAAATCATCCCTAGATACTATCAGCTGTCAAGGAAAAGATTTCATTCACATTTTATTCTTATTCTTTTTACCCATTTAATTTGTATAGTTTGGCTTTAATTTTGGCTTATCTGTCAACAGTGTCTGCTTATGTGATTTATGTGGCCAAAAATATATCCATCCATTCATCCATCATGTTAACCACTTTTCCTGTTTAGGATTGTGAGGGTGTTTGAACCTATCCCTGCTGTCATTGGGTGGAAGGCAGGTTACACCCTGGCAGGTCACCAGCCTATCACGGGGTGTCATTTACTTCATTATCGTTGAATGTTGTGATTAATATAATTGCCACAACACAACACAGTGTTTGGTCACACTGGTTACACTTTTCCTAAATATTATATTATGTTTTAAGATGGTGCTGTTCCAACTCTCTGGGTTCGTGGAGGAATCGGGAGCCGAACCAGATGAGATACTGTTTTATATTGGTTATATTATCACATGGCTCATGAATTATGTTATGGTGCTGACAGTTGGCCTGTGTGTTCCGATGTATGTAACACATAACACAAAGTCACTGCTGTTTCATACTGTAACTAATTAGTAGGACAACTACTGTGTTGCATCAATTTGTTCTGCATTGCGCACACACATTTTTTAGCCTAAGCTTTCATGTGAACTGGAAATCTTTCTCTACAGTTCAGCTCCCCAGATGTTTTCAGCAGCGCATACAACACAAACAACACAAGGTCTGCATGTAACCCAGAAACATTAGGTAGACATCTGCTGCACAACAGATCTGGTCCCATTTTTACTATTTCTTAGAAAAATTTTAAATTATTAGTCAATCAAGCTTTAAATTAAACAAGCACATAATCTTGCATCAGTGGAATCCTGGAATAACATATCAACCCTAAACTAAGTATAATATGACCAACTCAAAGAAAGACTGCTAATACATTTTGTCTTCATTGTTTGCCATGAAGTGGTTTGTCTGAAACAGTCAAACAAGTCTCATCATTAAGTGTTGTTAAACATTGTTAAACTTTTATTTCTATCATTCAAATAAGTTCTCAATCAGAATTTGAATTCTTATTGTATAGATAAAATTTCACTGTTGTTGCGAGTCCTGCTGTTTGCAGACAAAGTTGGGTAAAGGTTACATAGCATTCTGCACCACTCTGACATTTGCACAGCCTTATTCTTTTTTAGCTTTTCAGTGAAAATGCCATGGTGGGTTGTGGGCATTGTAACATCACAATGATCTGCGCTCACTGTGATCTGAATATCACTCTGAATCTTTGGGTTTGTGCTCTGACTACATTTTCTCATGTGGCGCTGAAGGCAGCTGCTTGAGTTTTCACTGGCATGCAAGCTGTGACATTAGCTGCCAGGGCATCCAAACAAAATCCTGCGGAGGCTTTTCAAAATGCAGAGCTGCGCACGAGTCCAAGGTCTAGCCCGTCCACTAAAAATATTTTTTACATTTTTAGCATGGGAACAAGCCACATAGACCATGGAGGGTTTTATGAAATGTAATAAAAAAAGACACTAAGAGATGTTTCATGTGCTGACCGTTGCTGAATCATGCTGCTACTTCTTAGAGCCGCATGCATGAAGGGGAGGCACAGTTTGTGAAGGACATTCAGTTTGCTCATGTTGTCTCTTGTTGCTAAAAGGGTAACGATAGGCAGCAATGTGATGCGCAGTGACAGAACGACTGCTACAGGCCATCAGAAAATAAAATCTCATTACTGCACACATTCATTACTTAATGCTTTTGTTTTCTTTTATCCTTCTATTTCCAGCGCCATCTCGTGCTCCAGGCTGTTCTCCACTTGGTTGGTTTGTTGAGCAGTCTGTCTGCCACTCTGATCACCAGTCTGAGGTGGAGGTATACTTCTGTCTAAACATTGTTTATTACAGATTTTCGGGCGAGTCTACATGTTTCCCTCAGTACCCACCGCAGTTTTTCATGCAATTGCTCAGAAAAGAAAAAAAAGAAAAAAACAGTTGTCTACTCAAATAGTCTTGTCACTTGTCCCTGTCCTTCCTCATTCCCTCTTGCTCGGATTCATCTGCATGAGAGACAGCGGGGAATATCTGACAGCCACTGCGGGTAAGTGGACCGGTACTCTGCTCTGTGTCTCTGAGTGTATTCTGTTTGTGATTGTGTGTATGTGTTTGCGTGAGACAGAGGGATGAGGAAGGAGCTGTGGGCCTGGTAGAGAGAAATGCTCCAGGCAGAGCAGTGTCCTTGGCCAAAACTCCTATAAACAAGCAGACAGGCTTTGTTAACAAAGCTAGTTCAAACAGAGTTTGAATGGATGAATGAATGGATGTAAATGTTTTTATGTTCATTCATTTTTACTTATTTTATTTATTGCCCTCCACATTACTAATATGGTTTTCACTGCAGATTATGTCAACTGGGTGTTCATAGTAAGGAGGCTGCAGTCTGTTTGTTTGATTTAAAATCAGCCCCAGTGATACAACTAGAAACAGACTTACACCACCATGATGGATTTGAAACAATCAAAATGTGATCAACGTGTATGTAGACTTTCTGCTTTATTTGAAGAAGTTTTACAAAATATGTTATTTACCGTTTAGGAATTACAGCCATTTTAAACAAAGTACATAGATTTTCAGGGCTCAACACTATTTGGGCACAATTGTAAATATAACCATGATTTATATTAATAGCTTTTGATAATATTTGGATAAAAAATGTAGGTCTTTCTGCCTTTGGTTTTGTCTTCAGTAACTGAAAAAGCTGCTGGGTTGAGATCAGGTTATTGATTATCTCATTTCTTTGCCTTCAAAAAGTCTTGAGTTGCTTTTGCAGTGTGCTTAGGATCATCATCATCCATCTGCACTGTGAAGCACTGTCCTATCAGTTTTGCAGCATTTCACTGAAGGCGAGCAGAGAGTATAGTCCTATACTTTAGAATTCATCTTGCTACTTTTGTCAGCAGTCACATCACATCACCAACAAACACCAGTGAGTCTTTTCCATTGGCAGCCATCCAGTACATGCCAATGCCATAACACTGCCTCTACCCTGTTTGACACATTATGTGCTATGCTTTGATAATTGAGCTGCTCCTTTTCCTTTAATATACTTTTCTCAACTCCTCGTTTCGGTACAAGTTAATCTTGGTTTGATGGGAGACTTTTTAGTCTACTTTGGCTTTCCTGTTCTTGAATGTTTTCATTGGTTTGGGCCTTGTTGTAAACCCGATGTATTTGCATTCATGATGGTGTGTAGATTTTGACAATGATACTTCTACCTTCTCCAAAACTGATAGGACAGTGCTTTACAGTGCAGATGGATGATGATCCTAAGCACACTGCAATAGCAACTCAAGAGTTTCTGAAGGCAAAGAAATGAGATAGTCAATAACCTGATCTTAACCCAGCAGCTTTTCAGTTACTGAAGACAAAACTGAAGGCAGAAAGACCCACATTTTTTATTTGATATAAACACTATTCGATATAAACACTATATAAAACAAAAATAGCATTTGTGACAGTTGAAGTAGCAGAAGAAGAACTAACTAAATATTTCTCGATGAACAAGAGGTAAAGCAGTTAAAACTCTATGATATATGACTGTATAAGTATTAATAACTGTCATACAATGTGTAAATTAGTAAATATTACTTTGGAACTAGCCTCCACTTCCAGTCTTAACAGTAAGATAAGCTAAACCAAGCTAAGCTAATTATGTTAGCTTAACACATAAACAGGAATTCTAAATTTCAACAAGAAAGTGAATCTCTCAAAGTGCAAACTGTTATTTTAAGATAAGGCATCAAAGATTTCAGAATAATTTCTAAAGGTGTGTCTAGTCTAAGAACAAGCTTTTGCCTTGTGTCATTTGTGTGAATACACTTGCTGTACTGTTCATGTCCGCAGAAGTTCGCTGTAAACTACCTAGACACATATGCAACAACTGCTTTTACATCTGTTTCTTTACAACTTGGGCGCCGTGCAAAAATGTTTCACTGCCTTCACTGAAATAAAAACCCACAGTGCAGTACTGAAGAGTTAGAGTGCTGTTTTAATCATATAACCCTTTAAAAATTAATTTGCTCACAAAACCAAAGGGAATCAACAGTGGAGGGGCTATAGAAACGGAAACACTGGATGAATATACTCCATGGACAGAGCAACACAGCCATCGGTAGGTAGGAAATGTTTTAGTTGTACCTTTAATTAATCTTTTAATGTTTAAAAAAAGTAAATAGTAGTTCCACAGTATATTTACGAGTACGAGTGCAGACTCCTGAAAATCCAACAGCAAATACAAGTGTTTGTCTCAGTTGCTGCTGTGCGATGCTGAATCAATACAGAGCTGAATATACTGAATAAGAAACTGCGAAGACTCACAGTTGTTCCCCGGGGACTGATAACTTTGTTCCACAAAAAAAAAAAAAAAATCCAACAGTCTGTGATTCACATCCTAAAGATAGACTTCTATAGGACCAAAGCCATTTGTCATATGTACTGTATATCACACTGCAGCATGGGTGGAACAGGGTAAAATCAAATCCTCAGACTTGTACCACAGAGCCATTATAGCTGAATTCCCTGGCTTTGTGACAAACTGCAGGGATTAAATATTTAACTACACAGTGAATGACTAGATGATATGTGTAATACATAATACCTTTGTTGCAACAGCAATGAAAAATACGATTAAGTATTAAGTATTCATCTTAGTGCTTAGTCTCACTGCTCAGCTGCACAATGACGGGAGAGGGTCTGGGTGGCTGCAGTTATATTAAATCATTTAGATAATGTGTTAACCTGAGGGAGCACAGACACAGACGACCTCGGCAGTTCAGATAGCAGAAAGAGAGGATGTGACTAGAGAGTCAATGCAAACATGCACATAAGCAAGAACATATACATTCGGGGAGTAGTACAGAAGCCTCATTTAAAGGTATGAGCCATCATACTAGCAGAAAACTGTTGCATTTTCTCAGCAGTGAAGTAAATGATTCCCCCAGAATTCATGTGCAACGCGCCAAGAGTCGATCCAACTGTATTATCACATAAAACTCCATTACCAGCTGAATGAAATGTGACTGTTTAAGCGTAAAACACAGCAGAATACAAAGTAAAAAAAAGTTACTTGTTACCGGACGAGATGTCATTGAGTTAGCTAACACGGCTGCTGCTACTGAAAAGCTAACCAGATGCACAGCAGCACCAAGCTTTATGTCTCTTGCCTTCTAGCAGGTTACTGAATGTCTGCGAATCCCAGCTCACAGTCTGTTTCTTATTCACAGAGCTTGTATACAACCACATGAGCTTTCCTGAGCGGAAATATATTTTTAACAACAGATTTATGTAAAATAATGAGCCATTGTTGCTCATGGGCCAGTGCACTGCTTCATGAAAGCACAAACACTGAAGACAGTGTTAGCTGGACTAATACAATCAGAAACTTCTGCATGATTACAAACCACTTTGTAGTCATACATCGCTTCAATCAGGGATAATATAGAGTTATGATATGACTTGGTTGCAAAAGGTTAATTTAAACCCCTGGTTCAAATCAGCAATTTAACCAAGACTGAATGGAAATGGATGCTAATGAGAATTTACTTATTAATCACCTTACTAAGCATGAGACAAAGCAATCCACTCCACTCCATTCAGAACTAACTCTCCCTGCTCTGCCTGAGTGGCATTAGTCTTATGAGATTACAATAAATAGGAAGCTACAAAACTTACAGGTCAGAAAATAGCATCAGAGATCAGAGATCTGACTCACTGAAAAACCTTTGGGTAGGAATATGTTAATGAACATTTTTGTAGTAGATTGTGTGTAGATTTGTGTAGCTACCCAATTAACTAAGACAATTAACTAAGACCTCGTTGTGACGTATGGGATTAAAATAGAAAATTTTATAGTATTTCCCCAAAACCCTGTTCTATCTGACCATTTTTAGTAACATTTGAATTTACTATTACTGACTTTACAGCACCGAGGAAAAAATTCCACTACAGTAGATGTCTGTCTGATAAAGCTGTTACCAAGTTTAAGGAAATGATTCCATCATCTATTAGTTCAGTACCATGTACCATCACAGAGGAGGGTAGCTCTCTGAACTTTACTCCAATTCAAGTAGATTATCTTGTAGATAATGCTGCAGCTTCACTGCGAACAGTACTCAACACTGTTGCCCCTCTGAAAAAGAAGCTAGTGGATCAGAAGAGGTTAGCGCCGTGGTATAATTCAGAAATCCTTAGCTTAAAACAGACAACGAGAAAGCTGGAAAGGAGGTGGCGTTCCACTAATTCACATGAATCTCTGTTAGCCTGGAGGAGATCGACATATTATTCATTGCTAATAGAAGAAAATAAAAATAATCCTAGGTTTCTTTTTAGCACGGTAGCCAGGCTGACAAAGAGTCATAGCTCTGTTGAGCCCAGTATTCCCTTAACTCTCAGTAG
>OMLM01000195.1:66222-78912 GCA_900302695.1 Helostoma temminkii | reverse complement strand
AAGTTGAAACAAGAATTCTTGAATTTCTTTCCCCTTTTCCCTTTTCTAGTATAATCCTAATCCAAGTATTTGTGTTATTACAATATTTCTTAATCAGTAATAGTCACTTTAAAAGACAATAAACCTTTAGTCCAACACTGTCATTCTGCTAGGTGGTGACAGCAGTGTCAATAACTTTATGTCACAGGCTGTAACCTCTGTAATTTCTGCTATTTTAACACACCAATAAGGCTATAAAAGATGTTGCAAGTCAAGCCTCTCTCAAGCACTGTTCAACTGGTACTTGAAGCTCAGCTTTATTTCCAACATGGAAAAGATCATAGTCAGGGAAATTATCCACAGTTGTTAAATATTTTTTCTTTGTGTTTTGTTTCCTGCTACAGTACATACAAGATATGTTATATATTCTAATAAAAAAGAAGAAAATGTCTTCCTACTGCCTTTTATTGCTGCTTAGTTTTACTTCCAAAACAACATCCCATAAAAACTGCACACCCAGTACTGCACTGTACTGTAGTGTTATGTAGACACCTTTCTGTGTGAATTAGAGAAAAAAATGTGGCATTTGACATGTTTCTCACAAACAGTAATTATATGTCTTAAAGACATTGTTTCTGCTGGTGTTTAAAATAAACAAAAAGATAAAGAGCTACCTTTGAACTGTACATATAAACTTATAAACTATCATAAAACTGGACATTTAACTGCATTAATTGCATAGCAACCATTAAAATTAAAATTTTCCCATTTTCCTCAGGTGTGTAACCTGATTTAAATAAAACTGACACTTTCTACAACTGAATATTTCTTCTGTTTTCAGCATGTTCCGACATTCAGGTTTCCCATATTGTGTTGATCATATTACAGATTGGGATTTTTCAAACAAATAAACAAAATAAATAAATAAACAGAGAAAGGCTCAGTCATATTTGAAGTATTTCAACTCTGCACAGAGAATATTTAATGTACTGCTCAAGAAATATCACTGCACGATCCTCCATAGAAAATGCTGTTGGGAGCATATTCGTGCATTTATGATGCACCATAATGGAAATATGTTCTAAAGATAAACTCTGTTGTACAGTGTACAAAGTGTCACACACTTCATCAGCAGCAATCAACTCCTCTACATAATGTCTCCCTTCTTTTCCATCTTGACCTAGACCCTTCAACTTAATCAGAACAAACCTCTTCATCTTCCTCCTCCTCCTCTACTTAAAACACCTTTGAACACTATATCAAATATGAATCAGTAGGAGTTTGAGGATTTGAGATGAAATCATTTCTGCATGTATTAGGCATTATTGTCCTCTGTGCATTTCAAAATAAAATCATAGCAATTCTGAGGTTACACAAATGCATAAAATGTTCATGTGACAGCAATAGTGAGTTAAAGAAATGTGATTTTGTTCAACGTACACAAGGAATATGAGGATACATACACACTTCTCAGTCCTGTATCTTTAAACAAGACAATAATGCTGTAAAATCTCCTCAGGCCATGTACTTCCCTAAGTGACATATTCTTCTTTGACAATGACCCAGGTCAGAAGTCTCAGGAGTATGTTTCGGATTCTTTAATAAGGTAAGGGCTCATCCCAGTGTAATATAATAATAGATAAAACTGTAACAATGTAACAATATATTGTAAACAATATAATTTATGTTAGAATTACAAGTCAATAGAATTTAACTTGAAGTAGTAATACGGAACAGATTTATAGGATGAAGGTCCACCGTCAGCAGTTGTTAAACTCATATAGTAAAACATTACGCTAGATAGCCATGGTACAGTAAATGCTGCAAGCTGCTAACATACTAATTTACCCTTTTCTGTTGTACACTGCAGAGCAGTTTTCAGTCATTTTTTAAATGGTATTGTTGCTGATGAAATACTGCAGCACAACTATGGATCACTAGTGACTGTGGCATAATATGAGATAATGCTGACACTTATCTTTTCCTGGGACTTTTGGTCGATTACATATCCATATCAGAAAAAGCTGTTTGTTTCTGTATTATTCTATATACCAAGTTAAATCTGATGCAGTAGATACAAATCAAATTTACATTTGCAATTTTAAATATTGGTCTCACTGTCAATTAAAAACCATATTTCATGTAATTGCATTGCAGGATGGCAATCACTCATCACTCATTAGCATTGTATGTCTTTTTTTTCTCAGTAATGTCAGCAGGTTGACATATTTCCAGCAATGAATATTATACAGAATTTCCTTCCATATATGTAAGTAGTCAAAGTAAAACAAAAATGAATGTTTGTATAAAGGAAGTGAATTGTTGGGTTAAGAAACAAATATTTAGTTGTGGAAATGTGTTTGTAGATTCCCACTCTTGGGGCTGTGGATATCTCTGGTACTCATCTGCTTCTATCTTCAAGCGAGAAAGAAAACAGAGTCATGTGACATCACCATACCAATGGAACAAGTTAACAACACGTCCTCAGCAGTCCATACTATTTCTTTGGAAGAAAACCAAACAGACGCCGACATCCATTATGACAGATTTCCTCCTCGCTACAGCGACGTGGATCACCCGCCTCCATACTCACTAGTGCGTGAGCCTCCTCTACAGTTTATTATTGCCACCATCACTGCACACAGATTGAAAAATTTTACACCGAGACTCACAAAATCAGTTAGTACAGAATAATTTTATTTTCATTTTTATTTTCATGCAGTTTGACCCCAAGCTAACAAGTGTTTGGCCAGGGGGCCCACCGCCTCCCTACGAGCTGTATCCAATAACACTACCTCTGGCACCTCATCACTGGATGGCCCCTGCATCTGACTCCCCCATCCTCACCCAGCAAGACTCACCTCAGGGGTTATAACAGCCATCAACTAACTAAACTCCATTTTAACTCTCAAACATTGAGTGTAATAGTATATTTTGCAAAAACAGTATTGTCATCTATTTAATATGTTATTTAATAATAATTAGCATTATTATTAACTGTAGAAATGGTGCATGATTCTTAGCGGTTTCATTTATTATGCATTTCATATGAACATCTAAATAAATGTGTAGGTGTCCAAATGCATCTACTCACTGGCAGAATCATCAAAGCACCAAGTGTTTCTCTATGTTATACTATATGTATACTCTTTATTACAATACAGTACTTCAAGGGAAAATAAAATAAACATCAAATAAGTCGCCAGTATTATTTCTTTTCTATTTTTAAAGAAGGAGCATGTACAGTGATAGAAATTAAATGTTCCATGATGAAAAAATAGAGCGTTTCCTTGGCTTTCGAACAATGTTAAGGCAAAAGTAAGTATAAATTAGAAGACACAGATAAATATTTTTACTGTTTGTACATCTTAAATAACAAAACTGTGATGATTTCGATCAGTTGTCCAACCTGTAATTTAAGTTAATGTGTTGCCTTCATTATACAATCAGTGCATACTGTAGGCTGCGTTTACATGATTTTTCTTCAATTTCTTTTACTAGAGTTTAAGTGTTGTCAGTGCTACAAGTACAGCTCCAGCAGGTAATAGTCGAACACAGTGAACCTTTCACTGGTTCCTCTTACCAAACACATCAGAAGCTTAACCAGGAAAGTACTGAAAATGTACAATGTAACCAACATTAAAAAAGGTAACAGAACAGTTTGTGACTGCAAGAATAATTCAAAATGTCCACAAGAGTTTTGACTGCTCACATAGTGTTTTTTGTGGACATACAGTATATCAGTGTGTGTGAACAGATGTATTGCATGTATATGTTTTTATGTTGTGTTATCTATTGCTGTTTGTTTCAAATCAGTGAAGACATATAAGATACAGAAAATGTGTGAACACATACAATCATATGTATGATCAAGTGCTAAAATATATAGATACTTTAATACAAATATGACATTTGGTATCTTTCCTTAACCAATCTGTCCTACCGGTTCAATGTAAACATTACACTACATAAAGTATTAAAGATTTGGAAAGGCTAAAAACTTGAATATCCTTCAATGAAAACCTCCAACAGAGCACTGTTATCTGCAAAACATACGCATTACTCTATATCTATTTCCACATTTATGATAACCTACACACACTCATACTATTGCACTAAACCTCATAATCAACTCTAAGTCCTTCTCAACAAATATCAATAGAATTATTCCAATTCGGACAAATAAAATTCAACTTGACATTGGGCTCAACAGAGGAACACTAAGTTTGTACAAAACCGCTCTACTTGAAACTGGTCTTTAACTCTGAAACACAACACTCGGCCCTTCACCACAGACCTCTACCATCAGTAACTGCATGGAAACAGCCCCCGTAGAGCTGCAAGTGTTAAATCGTCCTCCAACCTTTGGCTCTGGCACGTTGCTCGGGAGCTCTTAGCGACCCTTAGAAGACCCAGCTGACAGGCACCCACTGCTGCTCCGTTGACAGTTTGTCAAGTGCCAACCGCAGACTTCGGAACGCGGCGTCGAGACCGTCATTTACGATGCAGAGATCAAAGTAATGTCCGTAGGCTCTCTTAATGCGCTCACTCTCATCCACCGTCCTCTTTAGTTCAGAGTCCTGTAATATGCCCAAGAGAAGTTTACTAGTGTTCACTTGTGTCCAGCTGAAATCTAATAAAACTGCATAATTTAAATTAATATAAATGTAACTATTTTGTTAAAATGATTCCATATCGAGTAAACCAATCCCTTTAGGTAAGTGATTATTATGTTTTCTTGTGAAGTATTTAAGTGAATCTCAAGTGGAACACATGTAAAATCTATTGTTTTACTGTAAGGAGAACTGGCTTTAAAGGAATATTTTGGGAACTGACTGGGAGCCAGACCAGTCATTATTAGATACTAGTACTGTGACATGCAGAATCTGTTTTGTAAGGGAGATACTCACTTGTGTGACCTGGAGACTGATACTACTCTTATGTCTGTACAGTAAATTTGTAACATTAACAATTCCATTAACTTCAAAGAGTATCCACTGCTTGCCTGGAAACTGGTATTTTTTTACCCAACAAGCTAATTAGTAAGCATTAAAGTGCTCATAGGTATATTTTGTTACCACTGAAGAGCTGTTGCCAGTTTTGTGCTAATCTGTGCTAACATGCTACTGCCTGTGGCTTCATGTTTATCACCAAAAAACTACTCCTTTAAGAGAACAAACACACACTCACCGTTAACTGTTTTGTTACCACTCCTGATTCAATTGCTGACCTATTCATAGCTTTGAGGACCTCAAAGTCTGGGGCTTCAATAAACACAACGTAGGGCAGGAACTCTGACGTCCGCAGGACTTTGAGCGGCTTTGTGAAAAACATGTATATGATACATATTACAATCATTGCATCACATACACACAGTAAGTACTGGGAGAAGCAGAAATCCATGCAAATGTAATTTTGAAAATTACAACTGCAGCATTTTCTACACTTTTTTTCCTACATTTTACAATTTTATCATGCTAATGTATTTAAATAAGATGCGCCTAGTTTCTCTAGTGAGTAATCCTGATAATTACTACTACCTTTTAGATAAAAACTGATGTTTAGCCTGAAAATACTAGATTTACATAACTAGTGTGAAGTTTACAATGATCATATACATCAGGAAACATGACAAATATTTCCATAATATAAAAAATGACAGCAGAGACAATATGAAGGATAGTAAGTATATAAGTGGGGTCCTGTACCTGTGGGTTGACATCCAGGATGCAGATTTTTCCTGTTTCTATAACTTCATGTATAGAGTTGATCTTTGTCCCATACAGGTTTCCATCATACTCGCCATGCTCTAAGAAACGACCATTTTTAATGTCACACTCCATTTCGCTGCGGGTCATGAAGGAGTACATCTGGCCATCCCGTTCATCCACTTTTGGTTTTCTGGAGGTGACTGGTAGACAGAGATGAATCAGTATCTATTTTAACCTGATCTTTTAATATAGATCCTAAAGGACAATGTCCCTCCAAGAAATTAGAAAAACAATGCAATTTGAATACTTTAATTTGGTTTAAATTGTTTGTATAGTAAAAAGTCAGACACTAAGTGGTAAGTTTCTATCACTTAGTGTAAAATAAAATGAACTAACTGACAAAAGAAATCTACTCGTGAAACATGTAAAATTTACTGAAACTAAATGTAATAGATACTGTAACAATAAAAAGCAAAAATATCCATGTCAGTGTACATGGCTCAGTGTTATGATGAATAGCTGCACTCACAGGGGACGGTGGTGCCATAACGCTGGGGATCCGACACCAACAGCTTGTTCTTCAGACTGCGACGGCCGACCCCTTGTGCACCAATCAGAACCAGTGTCTTCCTCCTGAAAGGTGGGACCTTGGCTACCTCTTCATAGATCCGCAACTCATGGCGATCAAATTCTAGACAGTCAATAATTAGGGAAATAAAACACAATATAGCTTATTGCTTTCAAATTCTGTTTACCTGTGTGATTTTATAGATTGGGTGGAATGTTTAAATTACCTGCATTCTTAGTGGTCAAATACATCATCTTTTTTTTCTTCTTACCACCCATCCCTGCACACAAAGGACCTGAGACAGAGAGCAACACACAAAACATGGTAAAATCTCCAGCCTATGCACTCGCCCCTGCTATCCATTTCAACAGTCCTTGTTAAAATGATATATCGGAAGGTGAAAGCTCTGCTGGCTCTTAAATCTAAAACATACATGCATAACAGAGGAGTCCACCACTAGGTGACACTGTGCACCAATTTTGCCATATGCGCAACCAGTCTCTTGCCAGAGAACACCTGTGACTAGGCGATCTGCTGACCGTCTGTTCACTAGGATAGATTACTTGCCTGTGGAGTAAGAGCTCTTATGTATAAAGATGTGCACGAAAAATATAAAAAGCTCTGCTGATCATTTTTGTTATGAAACTGAATGCATCAAGCTGTAGCAAGTAATAATTGTGACTGTGCATCTTAAAGTCAGCACAGAAAGTATTTTACACAATTTATGAGCTCTATCAATAATCTTCAGATATCATATAAACTCATTTGTTTTCAAACCATTCTGTCAGTGAGTATAATATGTGGAAAGCATGCTAGCAGACAGATGTGTCCTTCCCAGTCTCCAAGGGCAGCACACTGGGCTGTCATCTTCCTCCCCTCTACTAGTGAAGGGCACACGGCTGGCTGTGACTCACCACCTGTGCTGCTGCTGCTGAGGAGTGTGTATGGAGCAGATAAATGTAATGAAACAAAGCCTCTCTTCGTTCTGCATCTCACAAGAGAAGAGATGATTATTGATCGGGTTTATGTTGCATTGGGTCTTATTGTCGCTCCTCAATTAACACTCCTTACTGGGGTTTGGATTGTCAGTCCCTTAAAAACCTGCAGATGGGATCAGGTCGCCTGAGTGGTACCAACACTCTTTACCAGTACTCCAGTGCTCACTAGCATAGTAACACATTGGAAAGGTGAGACAAGGATGAGCAGCCAGAGCCGGATGAAATGGAGAGAACCAGATGTTGTCTTTATAGCTGGTGTGTTTGTGTAGTGAGGAGCTTGTGTCGAATCTACATAATGAGAAGCGCTTCTCTGCTCTGCTGTTCGCTTTCGAGAGGCGTACCTGTGGTAGCGAGCTCCAGATCTCTCTTCACAAATGCTTTCCTCTTCTCCTCGAGCAGCTGGCTTGGAATTAGTCCCGCACTGCCACCTTCTATGTGACAAGCCTGTGAGGGAAACACACCACAAAAAAATTTAACAAAAAAAACCTTGAGAAAGCCAGTGAATGAAAACAGGAATTTATAAAATGCCTTGTTTGTGCAATCCAGTTGACTTTCTTTATTTGTAAAGAATAGGAGCTATACTGACCTGCCACCAGTTGAGGTCCTCCTGGTTGAAGATTTGAAGAATGTCCCCGCTGCTGAAGCTCAGCCCTGCCTCCTTACAGGGAATCAGGTTGTCATGGGATGGGTCATAGTCAAAGTGACACTTAACAAAAGCCTAGATGAATACAGATGATTTTGAAAAGAGAGAACTTGTCAGTAAAACATGCAGGTTAGACTACAAATACAAACTTACTTGGAGAAAATATTTTTTATACACTTTTGCAGCTTCTGGTGTGGTGTATATGATTTATAGTACATGGACTGGCTGAGTAAGTGTCCATCATTATGAAACAGCCACGCCAACTTCATCTCTCAGTTCACTTTCCCGACATATCAAGGCTTACAAGCTCATAAACCCAACCCCCACTGATAGGACAAGGAGTCTGAGAGACAGACAGTGAGATAGACAGAGAGAAACAACAAGGGAGAGAGAAAGAGAGAGACTAAATCTGTAGCCATGGTAACCATGCCTTCTCCCCCTGCACTTGACGCCTTTTCTCATATTGAACTGATGCATGAACATAAAAAAGCCTGCTGGTCCTTACTGTACTGTGTATGTTTCATCCCCACTGACACACACACAGTACACGATGGATGGACAGACACACACACACACACACACACACACACACACACACAGTCCACTGGCCAAAGGGGCCTGTCAGTTGAGTTTAGTCACCATGTGACAGCCAAGCTCCCGGCATGAAACACAGACAGTTGGATTACATAAAAAGGGAATTCTGGGAATGACTCTAATCATTGCAACTCTTTTCACAGTGAAACATCCACCTACACAGCTCTTTACTATGTGAGCACAGCCAAATCACTCCAAATATCTCTGACTGACAGCCTCATTTAAGTGTTCAAGTAGATACTTTGATAGCTGCTAGTAATATCATCTGAACTCCACAACTTAAAAAAGAAAAGCTCTGGTTTTACAATGCTAGGGTTCGAAGGTGACATACTGTAGAAATGTCTTCTTACAGAAAGTATCCACTTTTTGAATAGTGTGTGGAGCCTTAAGTCAGAACAGTCTCTTCTCAGTGACAAACAGAAAGAAATAAGGTACAAAAGGTACATGAAGGTAGTTTAAGAACATTTCTACAAGAAATCAGTTTTCACAGATCTAACCAGAGCCGTGAAGCTCAAAAGAACAATGCTAACATGCACTAGCCATTAGCAAGAAACGTGTTAACATGTTACTTTACTTTAGCATGGCAGCATGCAATTATTTGCTGAGTTTCATTATCCATGTAATCCATCCTATAGCCTTTGAAACATTTCAGTCTGGATAAAGTGATGCACTAACATCAAAAATGAATTTGTATCTAGCGGAAAACTCACTTTTCAATTCCTTCAATTATGTGTATAAACTATGCTAATAAAAATGATAATAATTCAAGCTCATAAACCTTGTCTACATCATTTCTTGCCGATTATGTTCTAGGATATCCGAGTCTAGCGTAATGAATCAATTTAACATGACATCCTCGAGCTCTACTGTTCTTTTCTCTATGGCTGAGACCAATCAGTCACACTTTTCTAGTTATACTGTATATGCTACATCCTCTGATGTGCTCTATCCTTCCATCCATCCTATTGCCAATACATCACCAGGCAAGATAACCCATGTTTCCTCTCATTGCAAACATTTTTACTGTATTGAGTAATTCCCTTTAAGGTACAATAGATGTGATAGAACAAAGTCTAAATGATCTTACGTGGAAAAATCAAGCTTGCACTCTAGTTACATGAGATGTCTCAGCGATCACTCCATGTCTGCCTTTATTGTGATGACTTCAATTATTGATCCACTATGTATAAGCAGAAAATTACTCTTCATTTGGATAAGTGACAAAACGGTAATGCAGATATTATAGCCAAAGAGCCAATGTCATCTACAAAGTCCTGCTGCAGACTTAAAGATATATCATTCTTGGCACAGCATGCAGTGCAGCAGTGAGAATGCCAGGGAGGACATGAGTGGTCGCTTTTTTGTCTGATGATAATGATTCTTCTTCTTTTTTTCCCTCTACTTTTGGCTTATCCAGTAGTCAGAGTCACAGACATAGATTTGACTAATTTCTATGTTGAATGCCCTTCCTGATACAACCCTTCCCAGTTTTGCACCAGGGTTCACTGGTTTGTGCAGTGTGTTCCCTTAGTGGCTGGATTTTTGTGAACATGTGGGTTCAGTGTTCAGTCTTGTCCAGAGACACTTTACCATGTAAGGCCATGAACAAATCACCGCCTCATGACTATGACAGTCTTTTCAAAGTAATCATAATGGAAATATTTTTTTATTTGCTAAATTTCACTTAATTTACACATGAAAAGCACAGTTTGGTTTGGTTTGAATGTGCATCCAGCTGACCTGTCTTGGTGTGTGAGGCTCTTGATAACTGGGCAGGATCTTCAGCACCACACTCCCACTGGCTTCCTTCAGCATCTCCTGGAGCACCTTTGGGTCATTGCCCACTTCCTTGCCATTCACTTCCTTGATGATGTCACCCACATGTAGGAGACCTTGCTGATCAATCATGCCACCATGGAGGATCCTGGCAATCACTAGCTCACCACTTTCCACTCGAAATGTCACTCCCTACACACAAAGAAATAATTTAATAATTATTATCATAAATGACAATCACATAACTTTAATTAATGACTGATAAAATACTAGATCATTTAATATCATCTGTTGCTGAGAAGTTAACTGTAACCCTCCTAGATGCTGGCTGCAAAAAAACCAGCTGCTCCATTAGGAAAATGTTTAATTTTAAATAAGGATACATCTCAGGATGTTTGCTTGTTTGACGAGTATACAAGGCTTTTATTGTTAACCTGAGCTGTTGCTCAGTATTTGTTTAATTTAGGCTCCTCTCATACTTGATCCTACATGGTGGCAAAAATTATAATAATGTACAAATATGACCCATGAAACATATGAATGACTCTACAGACAGTTGGCAGAAAGTTTATGGGCAGAAAGTGAGCACTTCACTGAGTCCTTAGTATTAATCAATAACATGTCAACCTATTGTAGATACATCACCCCCATTCTGTGCTACAAGGCACCATAAGTCTGTCTTCTCTTTTAAACAATGCTACAAAAGGATCTCATTATACTGAGTGCATGCTCTGCTTCCAAAGCACAAATCAAACCATTTATTGAGGAGTTTTATTGGTTTACAATTTACATGACTGTTGCCTACTTAAATAATTATGATGTGTGGGTCCTTAACTAAGCAGACTTACCAGGTGCTCACCAGACACCTTACGGATGCCCACCATCCTGACTGCGTCCGGGGGCACAGGCTGGTTGTTGAGGGCTGGGTCCATAAAGGAACAGGGACTGGGAGGAGGAGTCTCATAGTTTTTGGATGCTACAGAATCATGGGTCTCCAAAAGGGACTGTGAGCAGAACAACAGGTGACAGAAATACTGATGATGATAATGATAGTAATGATGATGATTAAATGGTAACAAAAGTTAGTGCACAAATCAAGTGATCTTGACAATGCATGGACTAAAACACACAAACTGCAGTGGATGCTAGAACAGCATGCACAATTAGGCATTAATATTATTTCAGCCTGAGAGCCTGTTGATTTGAAGCTACGGTGTACCATGAGATGTAAGCTCTGTTCGCCAAACCTGGAAGTGAGGTTCCTTCAGGATGCGCACTAGCTCTTCGGCCACCTGGCTCCTGTGAGTGAGCGGGCTCAGCTCCTTAAGAATGTCCTGGACCAGCTCCACATTGTTCTCCCTCACAGCCTCCAGCTTTGGTTCCTCGAACCGCTCATGAGCCTGGAGTTGAGTGAATATTTAAGCTGTTGTTTAGGGTTATTTCTCCAATTGATAAGTGCCAATATTACCAGACATTATATATGTTTCACAAAGTTTAAGTCAGATCCAATACCATCCTTCTCAGCAAGCAGTTAAAGCACCTTGCTGAGTTATAATGAAATGTTTACTGACTAGGGTTCTGTTTGTTTTGATTCACTATCTCAGTTAAGGGTTTTGTCCCACTGAGAAAACAGCCTGCTCTCATAAGTCCTGAATGAAACATACAAATACCAAGAAAACGAAACAAACTTGAGTCAAATATTATGCCCTGCAGGTTTTTCAGTGTGTGCTAGAAACATTAATATTTCAGGGAGCATTAATGTTTTACTTTCTCCTCCTCTGCTGCCAAAGGCACTGGGGCCTGTGCTTATTGGACACGACTTCCACACCTCTGGTCCAGGATTACAGACAAAGAATGAACAGTTTTGGTTGGTGATATTTCTGTAACATCTCTGGTATATATGATGGTAATATATGATTTAAATTGAGATTTCTATACCACAATATTACAAACACTTCACTGTAGTATATTGTATAAACATCTCAAAGCTTACAGAACTTAATTAATGTTATCAGTTTCTCTAAACCGCATGCAAATCACTTACAGCAGTGCTATTTGCAACTGCACACCAAATTATTTATTTGACAATTCACATTGTAAGGCAATCCCTCAGAGGATTTGTCTGGTGGGACTGACTACTACTCCGACAGCCACAATGTTTGTTTATTTAGAAAGAGAGGAAGAATTCCTGCCGAGAGACAGGATATGGTGCACATACACACAGACCCAAATAGATATTCAGAAATGCTTTGGCATGTACACACTTTCACAGACTATTCATCATATGCATTAAAGTACAGTCATGTGCAATAGTTAGGACACTCTGTTTTAATTCTATGTTTGTTGTGTAAAAAGATAACAAAAAAAAATCATCTGATCACCGCAGTCTTAGTTTTAGACAAATACAACCTCACAGGAACA